>JANAVB010003400.1:47913218-47938218 GCA_029216955.1 Iris pallida | reverse complement strand
GCCAATGAGGGTATATTTTTAGGTTATGCGGCCAAAAGCAAAGGGTACCGAGTCTTCACAAAAGGACTATGATCATCGAAGAGTCAATAAATGTTACTTTTGACGAACTAAATCAACAGATGATCGACGATGATGATGAAGACATCAGTCACCGAGCAACACCTGCGAACCACAATATAGCACCTGCAAAACCACCGAGCAGAGCACGTACAGAACCAGAAACATGAACCAGCTACCTTGAGAGTCTGCCAAAAAGATTAAAGTTTTGGCTGACCATCCCAAGGACTTGGTAATAGGTAAGATTACCCGGGGTGTAAGTATACGTTCCTCTAACGGAGGTATAGTTTCATGTGTTGTAATTATTTCACAGCTAGAACCCAAAACTATTGAAGAACATGTAGCGATAATTTTTGGTTAGATGCTATGCAAGAGAAATTAAACCAATTCGAAAGAAATCATGTTTGGGAACTTGTTCCCAAGCTCATTGATCATCCAGTCATTGGCACCCGATATTTCGAAATAAACTCATGAAATGGTTTTGTCACTTGTAACAAGGCCCGACTCATAGCTCAAGGATCAACGAGAGGAAGGTATCCACTATGATGAAACCTATGCCCCAGTTGTGAGATTAGAATCCATTCACATGTTATGTGCATTTACATGTTTTCATAATTTTAAACTTTTTCAAATGGACGTAAAAACTGCATTTCTTAACAGTTTTATAAAAGAAGAAGTTATGTAGCTCAACCTCCAGGATTGTTGATTTCAAAAACCCTGACTATGTTTTCAAGTTGAAGAAAGCCTTGTACGGTCTGAAATAAGCCTTTCGTGCTTGGTACGATTGTTTAAGCTCTTTCTACTTGATAACGGTTTTTTCAAAAGGCAAGGTTGACAATACATTGTTTATAAAATCTTTAAAAAGAAATCTTATTTTAATTCAAGTTTATGTTGACGATATTACCTTTGGATCTACTGATGAGTCTCTTTGTCAAGAATTTTCAAAGTGTATGCAGAATGAGTTTGTGATGAGCATGATGGGAGAACTCAAATTCTTTCTTGGACTGCAAATCAAACAACTAACAATGGATGTTCATTAATCAAGCCAAGTACACAAAAGATCTTATAAAGATGTTGATCTGGCATCCATCAAACCATTTGGCACTCTGATGGTAACTTCACAAAGCTTGATATTGATGAGCAAGGCAAACCTGTCGACATACGTAAGTATCGAGGTATGATTGGTAGTTTATTTTATTTAACTGCTAGTCGCCTTGATGTAATGTTTAGTGTTGCTTGTGGACATTTTTAAGCGAACCCTAAGGATCACACTTGTGCATAGTTAAGCGTATCTTTCGATATCTTAAGGCACCTCTTCTGTCGGCTTATGGTATCCCAAAACCACGTCCTTTGACCTAATCGGTTATTTAGATGCTATTTTGCTGGATGCAAAGTAGACAGAAAAAGATCTAGTGGCACGTGTCATTTCCTAGATAAGGCTCTAGTCTCTTGGTTTAGCAAGAAATAAAATTTTGTCGTATTATCAACTACTGAGGCTGAGTATATTATCGTACGACGTTGTTGTACACAAATTTTGTGGTGAAGCAAACCTTAGAAGACTTTGGTTTACATTACTTTTCAATATAGAAAATTGTTTTCGAGACAAGTCTACAAAGGGTCTGTCTGTCACCATTACTAAGGTCGAAGTGAAACGGTACTTAAGCATTTCCTGTGAACCTCCATTAGCTGGGACAGTACCCTACAGCTAATATGAGACAGTCACGGCGTAACAAAATCTAATTCATAAAATAATGCTAATTATATTAATTAAAATCTAAAATAACTAAACTTGGAATTAAATAATTAAAAAGGATTGATGAATACAAATTGGCACTTCATTTTTCTATACAAAAATACCTCAACAGAATTGCAGGAAAACTCGCATGAATTCGGCCCGAGTTCTGTTGGTGTCGGGTGTTTTAAGTCAGAACCAAAAGTGCCCCCTTCTATTCATCACCTTCCTCCTCCGAATAGAGCAAAAGCCGCACGGACGAGCTCCAAACCCTAGATTCTTCCACCATTATTTTCTCTCAAATCTTTTGATGTTTTTCATCCAAATTTTGGATTCGTGCATAAAATCTCCTTCTCTTCCACATACTCAATTTTTAGAAGGTATAATTCTTTCTTTTCTCATTTTAATTTCTATATTTCTTAGAAATTATGCCTAGAATCCACAATCCTTTCAAGAGAAAGAAGACGATGGCTTGCGAAGAAGCCTTATCTTCGGATTCTATCCAAGGATCGCTCTTTTTGCCCGTCCAAATAGACGACGGGGTGTTCAACGAGTTTTTCTTTGAAACTCTTGAACAATTCTTATTGTGGTATGCAGATTTCTTAGTTCACAACATATGTCCCGGTTCACCGATCAAGTGGACAATTTTCGTCACATAAAACTTACTTTGAAGCATTAGGATTGCACAATCTTGTCACTCATTCTTTTTCTATTGTTGCTAATTTTATTCGGCTATTTTATTGTAATTTCACCTTAGTCGATCACACTTTCACTGTTAATAGCCGTGTTGATGGTATTGAAATTCAATTTGATGATAACGACTAGCGAAGATACTAAATGTTCCAAATGTTGGTGCTCTAGATGATATCACTGAATTCGAATTTCCATGAGACACGACTTTAAACAGTTTCAAAAACCAACTTTGTGCTCCTAATCAAGTCTGTACCAGAAAGTTCAAAGCTGCACATTTGAACTTATTCTTCTATGAATTAGATCGTATTGTCTATTCTATTATTCTGCCAAAATCCACTTCCAAAGATGATGTGACCACCCTTGAAATGTCTGCTTTATACTATATTCATAATAGAATTCCTTTTTCTGTCCCCAAGACGATTATCCAAATGATAGGTCGATGGCAAAAGGAACAGAAAACTTGCTTACGCGATGATTCTTCCAATCATCTTTGAGCACTTTGAGATAGACTTATCCACTTGTACTCGTGACTCTGAGCCCAAGTTCTTTAGCTCTCGCATCGCAGTGCAGTCCTTCTGTTTCACCTCCTCCACATCTCAGGATTACCCTATGACTTTTGAGGGTCTCCACCAGCAATTATTTGATATGCGGCGTGCTCAACTAGATGAGCATAACTCTTTGCGAGCGTTTGTTACTGACACATTGGAAATGCGAGTTCGAGATGCTAGTCAATTTTAGGCTCTTACAAACTACTTTATGGATCTATATTTTGCCCAGACTGGTCAGCAAGCCAGTTCTCTTCCACGAGATCCCACTATATCTTGCTACCGCTATGAGGATGAAGTGGTTCATCATTTCTTTGAGCCCGGTAACGCTTATGACTAGTACCGTGGTTCTGGTGCTACTCCACATCCTTCTCATGGAGCTAGCACTTCTGGAGCTGGTCCCTTTGGACATGGTGGCGATGCTGATCACGATGATGATGACTCTGTTTAGCAGCTAAGGATTTTTGATCTAGAGTTACTATATTTTGTCTAAATGATATATGATTAGACTCTACATTGTCTATGTATGCTTGGAAATGCCCCGACATTCCAAGATAGTACTTTATTTTTTAGCACTTTTTTGCTGAGTTGATGTATTTCACTCTTATTACTATGCATTTTCTAGTTCAGTGTGTATTGTTCTATTTTATTCTTAGTATGCACTTCTCATTTTATGCGTAGCATTATCTATCTTAGTTTATGCTTCCTTCATAGAACTGCCTATGAAATTTATGTTATTCTTTATATATTCTCTGTATTTCTTCAATGTTCGTTCCTTAAGCATGAATTGCGGGGGAGCCTATCTCTTTGCAATTATTTTGCTAATTGACAACGGGGGGAAAATGGATCTAACATCTATGTCAGAAAATAAGGAGACAGTACAGTACAGAACATTATCTTAAAATATTAATTATTTTTCAAATCAAGATCGAGATGTTATATCGGTCAAGGTTTGTCAATTATCAAAATAGGGGAGATTGTTGGCCCATTGGTCATGGTCAAACCTAATTTTAATAATTGATCCAACCCAGTCTCGATATAAGGGCTACTTTGACGACTGCTGAGAACTGCTACTGCTACCTTCAAGACTTGGAGCCATTTTTCCATTGAGTCTGTATTTTTAATATCAATGTATTTTTATAATTTATTGAGTCTAAGAATGCAGTGTATACCAAGTCGTACTGGCAAATAGGCTTATCCCAAAATGTTTTCAAAATATTCTTTCATTTTTAAAATAAGCCTATTTACAAAAGCTCCTAACTGCTCGACTTCTCAAAAGCCCAAAACCATATTTAAAAACCCTAACCAACCAATTCTGACCAAAAGAATTCGGAGCAGACTCGCCCTAAATTCGGTTAGTGGATCATTAGAATTTTGAACCCAGTCTCCCTGCAGTTACGGATGCAACGGCTATTTGTCGAGATTCTCTCAAAGAATTCTGCCCAAATTCTGCCTTTGAAGAACCTATAAATAGAGAAAATTTCTACCATTTCAACACACCATTTTATTCTCTCTTCTATTCTCTCTGAGCTTACTACGTTCTTCCAAAGTGTTCTAAGCTTTTCATTTTCAAATCCTAAACCAGTTACAATCCTCTAGTCGATTTACTAGTGTTGTACGGTCTAGAAGTTTCAGAGTGATTGTAATCAGAGACTTGATTGAAGAAAGACACTTCACAATTGAAGTTGGTCGAGTACTTTGGATCAAAGCTCGCGTTGTAGAAGTTGCAAGAACTTGCATGAAAACTTGCGATATTTTTTTATAGTAGATTTTAACTGGAAGTTGGAGTTCTTCCGACTGGATTAGTCATCACAAGAGGAAAACCAGTATACATCCTTGTGTTTGCATTTTCTCTCTGCTCTTTACTTTTACATTTATATATCTGTGATATTCTGTGATCTTGCTACTAATAATTTTTTAATAGCTAATTTTTTGCTGTCTACTCTATTCACCCCCTCTAGAGTATAGTGCTTTACATCTTGTTCCACACACACGACACGTATCATTGACTCAGTCATGTTTATGAATGGGAGCCAACCAACCAAGATCTTATCAAAAAGAGAATTCCAACAACTACCACGTGTCAACATCAGCAGCTCCAACAATGCAGTTATAACTGATTTTCGATATTCTCGTGCGCGAAGCACTCCTGTGCGCCAAACACTCCTGCGCACATTGCATATATTCCGCCTATAAATAGAAGAAGACTTCCTTATTCAGGTTCTTCAACTGTTTTTTGATTGGCAAACCCAGATTATCCACTCATAGGCATTCAGAAAGTCAGAGCAAGTTCTTATCGTTATCAGATCATCAATGGAGTAAAGGAACCACTACAGTATTCGATCTCCATCGTCACACTTTTCTATAATCAACTTGTACTTAGATATCTTGTTTAGGATCTTTTGTACTCTTCTAGTTTGTTATACAAAAGTTCTTCAACTTTTTGTTCATGGCAAACAATGATGAAATGGACCGTTCATTGAGTCCAGATTAGTCTAAATAACCCAGTTAATATATCGGAGTCCAAAATCAGAGTTCGACACAATTATTGAGATCGGGATAGAAGTCCTTGATCGCAAAGGAATGATTTGATTAGTCATGATAAGTGTTAAACAAATTAACCAAAAGGTATTAAATCACAAGGCCAAGAATATATATTAATATTTTTATAATTTTTTTAAAAGTACTTATTGTCACGCACCGATCCCGGAGGATCGAAATCTAGCCACTGGGCGTGATGCCGTACAAATCTAGATTGCACTTGTACAAGACAAACCATTATAGTTCCTGGTATTTCTCATAAAACAACGACAGCGTAGCAAAACCAAGCAGATAAATTGAAGTCACACAAGATATTGAAAAAATGTATCACTTTATTGATAATTGCAATGGATTACAAGACTTTTTTACGGTGAACTTAACAATTTGGCTACAATCTCACTGGTACAACTGAGTTACACTATTCCATACATTATGTCCTGTATAGCAGAACACATTATCTTGAAAGAAGAGCTTCTGCACACCCATCTGAATCATCGATGCCAAGCAATGATCAAACAATTTTCTCCCATACGCAAGCACCTGTAATATTTCCCACAATGTGGGTCAGACATCATCAATGTACTGGCTAGCGGTGCTGGCCCAACTCACCAAAGAAGACAACACTAAGTAATCATGTTATAGAACATTATTAAAAGTTGTCTTTCTCGTTGCCTTAGGGTCAATTTCATATTTATAGGCGACAAGAAGTAAAGCATGCAAATCTCATAGCCAACATAATTTAAAGCATGCAGTTATCACCCTTTGGTGATTCTTACCCACGGTCGTGTAACCATCCTGTACATTTATAATACTTTCTCAACCTGCATAAGACATTGTTAGAAATAATATCATGATTCAATATAATTATCATCGTTCAGGTGATTCTTACCAACAGCCGACATCCTTCCCTGTATTTGAGTAATAACTTACTCTGCCAGAATAAGACATCATTAACACTGGACCTATCTATATGAAGGTCACTGGCGACACGCCATCTTGGACCATCTTACAGGCGAACAGCTAACTCTGAATGGGGTATGAATCCATGGAAGGTTTTCGAAACACCGTGCTACTACTTCGGCACCATGGGATTTCGGCATCCTTTAGGGGCGGTAGCAGGCCCCCACTGCAAGTCCCAAAATCCCGATGTTGGTACGTCAACACCATCCTTGTTCCCCCTAGGATGAACCGGGTAAATGGTCATGGATTACCGTTATGGAAACTACCTTGTATACAAGTTTGTCCATGACCATGCAAGTATATGAAACTTATCTAAGAAGAAAACATATAATGTATGTTAAGGAAAACTATGTAATTCAGCCACCATTCTCATTCGTATTGCTATCTTTCTAGGGTCTTGGCGTAATCAACATTCTATATCGGCGACGGAATAATAGAATGTTGTTATCCAATCCCTTTGCCACATCTTTGATACCTCCAACCAACTCAATATACTCACCGCCCAATCTGTTGGGACTTAACATCTGTTTTAGCATACATTCATTCGAACGTAATACGAGCATACTCACTGCCCAGTTCTTGGGTCTTAACATCCTTGTTACCATCTATTCATCGATCTAAGGCTCGATATACTCACCGCCCAATCCTATGGGACTTTGTTTCACTTGTCATGTATTTCATCACAACATCGTACAAGCATACAATTCATCTAGCAATAACAGTTTACGTTCAGGTGATTATTTATCTTTCATTATCTTTCTGAATTCTATGTAAGGTATTATTTAGCAACTCAATAAGAAACAAAGCATACTATCCTTTATTTTAAGCATGAAGCTAAAGGATCTTCGAAGGGTTCAACACTACTCACATTTATAAGACGATTCCTGCCATGATCGTATATCCTTCCAAGCGATCCTTCGCATATTCCCAAGTCTAACAAGGGTTCATCGAACCAACCATCCATCATAAGGCTTCTTGCGGGTCGGAACACTGCAATATATACCACTCAGAAAAAGTTTCTTCCTCGAAACATGAAACAAAACTCATCCCCAAAACTTCAACCAACTTTTTTGAAACTTCTCAACGATCAACTTGCACTATTTAACATTTCTTCACACTCGCTCGATTGATTTCAAGTAATGTACCGTCTCGATGCAGCATCACAATTGATTCAAAATAGTTTACCATCTTTGATCTTACCTCCGACACTCATAAATTCCTTAGCATATGATAATCCTCCTCGTAGCTTCGTTTGAGTTCAGCGTACCATTTAGTTGGAATCATACACATATTTTAGGCATCCAAGAAATACATGCACTTCAACCAAGTTCAGTGATAGAGAAAATGAACGAGCTACAGTGTAACTTCTTTTTCGAACATCAGTAATTTTTTTTCGAACATCTCGTATAATCCTACTTGTTTATTGAATATCCCAACCAACTAATAACACAATAGATGTTACCAATTCCAACTCGAGAAATTTTCCATAATCGATCCAAAATTTTCCAAAGTATTCAGACTTAGATGTATCAAGTATTCCTTTCAAGTTCATTGTCATTCATGCCACCAAAGTTGATAAATCCTATTTCCATATTTCATTTTGATACCCGATTCTCATCGATCAAGTCTTGTACTCGTCATCGTTCGCATCCATATACTTGTTTGTGACTCATAAATTTCTCGATCATGATTCATCCATCAAATTGTACCATCATTCCACTCTAGTAACATTTCTCACTGTTCTTAAACATGTCCTCGTATTGATCAAGCAAACATATTATCCTCTCACCTAATCAACTCTTATATTCCAGCAATATTAATCTAGAGGGTCATTCCTATTCACATTTGCTCTCATCGATCTCGGCTACATGCACTATCCAATTTCGTCGTTATATTATTCTCAATTTTGATCTGATCAATAAAATTATTCCAACTGTCTCAAGGTACTACCATCAATTTACGCAGCTCAATATGAATCAACCAAATCCAACCAGTTCTAACAATTTTTGACATTCTGAATAAAGGTAACCAAGTTTTTGAAACCAACATGATCCATTCATCCCTTCAATAACACCGAATATTCAAATCTCTATTCCATTCCGAAGTTTACCTTCCGACACATCTTACTCATTCCGACTATACTCACGACATCAATAGGGACATCCTATGGTTTTTCAACAGTCAACTTAGCATTCAGTCAAGTCTATACGGTCAGCTAATCTAAGCTAAACCAGACATTCAGCTAATTCATATGAGATGAGAGCTATCAGGGACTACTTATCTCTTATCTTAAAGGCAACCAATTTTTATCATAGGGACAACTCTATGTTATCTCAGGGACAATCTATGATCTGACCAACGTAGGGACATGGGACACCACCCCAATCTTATAAACTTATTTCCAATACGGACAACTGAAATGACAAAGCCAACCAATCTGAAACTTAGGCAACCAACCGACACTCTAGGCAACCAATCGACATTCTAGGTCAAGTCATTCTATCCATACTCATACTCGGGCCATCTCCAACGAAGTCTCATTCTAGACTTACCCGCAACCGAAAAAATATATCTGACAATTCTTATGGGTAACTCCCAAAGCCATCATATAAATCTTTATCAATCGATCATCGAAACTTTCAATTTCCACTTGCAATGACATAGCATCTGCTCGATCCAATTTGCATCCTCGTATCGTACTCAAATTGTCTATTCAACCGGGTCAGCTATTCTGAGTCATAATCCAACATTGTTACCTCAATAGTCTACTATTTAGCATCATTTCTACAGTCTCTTTGTAACACATTTATTTTCCACATTTTTAGATCTTCAATACAGTCTGTATTCTTTTAACCAAAATAAGGCAACTATATATTCATATTTCTTTCGAAAGTATCCTTTAACCATCAATATTCGTTTTGCATCATCTCCTTGTGATTCCATTAGAAGACTTACTATTCATGCATCGATCCAATCACTATAGGATCAATCATCCAGTATCCGTATATCGGTCATCTTAGTGAGTTGACATAACTCATTTGGCTAAGTCATAATCAAAAAATTCTATATTCCACTCAAACTCGTTATTTATGCGATAGCATCATCTACCAATGGGGTCTATTACATATCACTGCACCTCGATACTTATTTGTATCCCAGCCATTTGACTCTCATAAGGAACATCTACTCTTTCATGCATCAAGGGACAAGCACTTATTCTCTATGCCTCAAAATAGTCAAGGGTCATAACTTGTTAATTCGGGACACATCAAATTCTCTCAAGCACAACTGTACAACGTGCTAAGATCATCTATTCCTCAAGCCCATTTTCTACTTTTCGGTCGTTGATGCAACTCTCTGTATCTTCTAAATCATTCGCAACATCTCGATAAGCGCTTGAAATCACCATCAATTTTGTCTACGTCTAACATGCAATTTTTTTTACTAAATTCCAACATCGTTCAATATTCGGTCTATAGTTGTTCTCGTAAAATCTTTTGATAGCAACACCTCACCATCATTACCAAGCCTACAATCCTTTTACCCAACAGATTCAAGTAACGCTTGAATCTGTAATTCGTTTCCTTCCCAACCAAGACATTCATTTCATATTCTAATTCTCTTATTACCCAACATAATGCTAACCATCAAAGTCTAGCGATGGTTCATCCGAACACATCAAAATCTCGCAACGGGTCATTCGAACTTAACAATCAAGGAACACGTCTAGCCGTCATGTATCAATCGTAAATCTCAGTTACGATTCAATACTACCCAATACCATATAGGTAAAGAAATCACTAATTTATGAACACGTCAAGGGTCATCTTATCGCTAAGAGGGTAAAACCATATACCACTCAGAGCTCAAGCCATACTCGACATAATATTCCCTTCGCATCAAACCAACGTCTAATATGGACTATCCATCCGGTAGTGGTTATGCTGACCACAAATACCGACTCAAGATTCTGTCGATTCCCATTCACTGAAATCTATGCACATTCTGTTCTAACATACCATGCCATCACCCACAGTCGATTGCTGCATAATAATCAACTTCAATGAATCCCACACATAAGACATCGAGCATACATCATAAACTTATTAACACATCACATTATTGTTATTCAAGTTTGTATCTTTTAGAAATTCAACAAAGCACACATATCACAGCCTACATATTTAGACTTATTGTATGAAACACCTAGTGAGCGGCTAGAAGGATCAACGGACTTTCAGTCAAGGGAACAACTTAGAATAGTTTGGGAGCAATCTGAATAATCGTGGAATCACTATAAGTCATCATAGAGGAAACTTTGATTTCATCTCGGAAGCAACTTTGAGTATTCGTAAAAGCATCTTTGATTCACCGTGGAAGCAACTTTGAATAATCGTGGAAGCAGTCTTTGAATCATCGCGAAAGCAGCTTAGAATCATCTTAGTAGCAACATTGATTTAAAACAAATCAAATAAGAATCCAAGGACGTAAATTCGTGCTCTGATACCATTATGTCACGCCCCGATCCTGGAGGATCAAAATATAGCCACTGGGCATGATGCCGTACAAGTATAGATTGTACTTGTACAAGAAAAAACTATTACAGTTCCTAGTACTTCTCAAAAAACAACGACAGGGCAGCAAAACAAGGCAAATATATTGAAGTCACATAAATATTAAAAAAACGTATCACTTTATTGATAATTGTAATGGATTATAAGACTTCTCTAAAATAAACTTGCCAATTTGGCTACAATCTTACTGGAACAACTGAGTTACACTATTCCATACATCATGTCTGTATAGTAGAAGACATCGTCTTGAAAGAAGAACTTCTGTACACCCATCGAATCATCGACGCCAAGCACTAATCAAACAATTTCCCCCATACGCAAGCACCTATAATATTGCCCACAACGGGGTCAGTACATTATTAAAGTACTAGCGAGCGGTGCTGGCCCAACTCACCTAAGAAGACAACACTAAGTAATCATGTTATAGAATATTATTAAAAGTGGCCTATCTCGTTGCCTTAGGGTCAATTTCATATTTATAGCCGACAAGAAGTAACGCATGCAAATCTCATAGCCAACATAATTTAAAGCATGCTGTTATCATCCTTTGGTGATTCTTACCTACGGTCGTGTAGCCATCATGTACATTTATAATACTTACTCAGCCTGCACAAGACATTGTTAGAAACAATATTATGATTCAATATAATTATCACCATTCAGGTGATTCTTACCAACAGCCTGCATAAGACATCATTAGCATTGGACCTATCTATATGAAGGTCACTAGCAACACGCCATCTTGGACCATCTTACAGGCGATCGGTTTACTCCAAATGGGGTACAAATCCATGAGAGGTTTTGAAACACCGTGCTACTACTTCTGCACCATGTGATTTCGGCGTCCTTTCAGTGGGCGGTAGCAAGCCCCCACTGCAAGTCCCGAAATCCCGATGTCAGTACATCGACACCATCATTGTTCCCCCTAGGATGAACCAGGTCCGTGGCCGCAGATTACCATTCTGGGAACTACCTTTATACAAGTTTGTCCATGACCATACAAGTGTATGCAACTTATCTAAGAAGAAAACATACAATGCATCATAAGGAAAACTAAGTAATTCAGCCACCATTCTCATTCGTTTGCCATGCCATTGCCATCTTTCTAGGGTCTTGGCGTAATCAACATTCTACATCGGCGACGGGATAATAGAATGTTGTTACCCAATCCCTTTGCCACATCTTTTATACCATACATCGTTCCAACCAACTCAATGTACTCACCGTCCAATCCGTTGGGACTTAGCATCTGTTTTAGCATACATTCATTCGGACGTAATTCGAGCATACTCACTGCCCTGTTCTTGGGTATTAATATCCGTTTTACCATCTATTCATCAAGCTAAGGCTCGATATACTCACCATCCAATTCGTTGGGACTTTGCTTCACATGTCATGTATTTATCGCAAAATCATACAAGCATAGAATTCATCTAGCAATAACAGTTTACGTTCAGGTGATTATTTATCTTTCATTATTTTTTCGAATTCCGTGCAAGGTATTATGAGCAACTCAATAAAAAACATAGCATACTATCCTTTATTTTAAGCGTGAAGCTAAAGGATCTTCGAAGGGTTTAATACTATTCACATTTATAAGATGTTTCCTGCCATGATCGCATAGCCTTCCAAGCGATCCTCGCATATTCTCAAGTCCAACAAGGCTTCATCGAACCAACCATCCATCATAAGGCATCTTGTGGGTCGGAGCACTACACTTATTATATCTTATAAAAAAGACTTTGCATAAAAAGCCCATTATATTTTATATAAAACCCTTTAGAAATATTTGATATTCAGATTAGAACAAATATATATAAATTATATAAGATCAAAATCATTTATATTTACAGTTCCCAAATCTAATTTTATAATATATTGTAGGGCCACAACCCAGCCTAAAACCAAAAATGGCTAATAGCCAGTCCAAACTATTCTTTTTCTTTTCTATTTCTCAGTCCATGGGCTGAGTCCAGCCCAGGCCAACAAACTAGGCCTGGCTCAGCTCCCAAGCCTTCTCTCCATGAGAGAGGACAACAAATAAAAAAAGGAAAAAGAAGGAAGAGACGAGGAAGAAAAAGATGAAAAGGAGAGGGGAGTGGAGAAAGAGAGAGAGAGAAAGAGATAGAATGAGCTCACCTTAAGCTCTAGAGGAGCCGTCTATGTTCGCAAAATTTGCGCATCATCGTGGTCTAGATACAGGAAGGAGATCACCAATAGAGGTGGAGGCGGAACCCGGGTTGAGCTCCGGAGCGGAGGCAGATCTGGTGGCAAACGACGGCGAGGAGGTGGTTCAAATTTGGTCAGATCTAGCTGGGGACGATGGGGCTAGATGAATCTGGGGTAGGTGAACTTTGGGGTCCGACGAGTTGGTCAGGAAGGGCTGGCGGTGGTGGTAGTGGTTGATCGTGGCATGAGCTGCACCAAAAATTTGGGCATGAATCATGGGCATGCCCAGCCTACGTTCAGTGTCGGCGGTAGAACGTTGTATGATCATAATATGATGAACATCTCACGCAATATATATTCAACTCCACTTGGGACGGTAATAAAATATAGTCAATACCAATACTCAATCACATCTCTAACAAGAATCGTATAATAAAATATAAAGAGAATAATAGTCACAAAATCTATGAAATAAATAAACTCCAGAAATACATGTCCAATCAAATGTCAAAGAAAAAGTCAACTAAATTCAAAGACAGAACCAGTCTCAAACCAAACCTAACTAATTAACTAACCAATGGCAGTTGGGCATGTTGCTAGCTCTCCCTAATCTTTCTGAAGTGTAAGGTTCGTCTCAGCTACATTTCCCACATATAGACCATAACGAGTAGGGCATCCGTCCTCATTATAGTACCTAAAATATTTACCGGTTAGGATGGAACGAGTACAATTTATTGAGTGTATTTCCAAGTATATTATAGCGACTATAAAACAGAGGTTAGTCATAGAATACATGATGAGAGAATCAACTACAACATAAAAATATAATAAACAATAGACAAGAAATATATGGAGGCATGTAATGAATAAAACAGGAAAATATAGCTATCTAAGTATGTTGAAGTACTCCTTTCGATATATGATCGGCTGAGACACTACATACGGTCTACACAGGATTTGTATCCTCACAGTCTAAATAGCATAAAAATTAATAAAGTAAAGTACGGTCTACGGGTCTGATCAAACATCTACTCGATATTATCCATGTAACGAGAGTGTCAAGAAAAATATCATATAACTAAACAATGAAATATTATAATTAACAATATTGGAAACGAACAGAAAATTACTCGCCTGGTGTCCTGAGCTGGTGATATAGTATTGATACCAAGTCTGAGTCCAAGTAATCTATATAGGCATTAATTAGATTAATAAGGGTTTGCAATCAATCACAAATCCTACTGTTTTCCTATTAGGCCCCTATGCTTAGTATTGAACTTATTATTCAATACAGTTATATAATCTACATCTATCTATCTATCTATCATAGATAATACCAATTTACCCTCTTGGGTTACTTAATCCATATCTAACTTGAACCCTATATGTTTTGCTACCAGTTGCAGTACCTATACCCTTGGGACCCAAAATATTAGACTACTAGCAATGTATTCACCATGACACAAGCTAACTCTCCCATTGATAGTAGTTCCTGCGACTACCGAAGGTATTTAGTATTACATATCCCTCCTAAACTTGTAGGTACCCAAACCTGCTACCTCTACTGTTATGCAGTGTATGTCACCCATATGGTATACCCAAACCAAACTGTCTTGGCTACCAAATTTTACTATACCTCCCAGTTTTAACTATAGTTATGCAATTTGACTTGACACCCATTTAGGCTCCTCTATCTTGAGATACTGAATCCTAACATTATATTTCCATTACTTAGACTATACTGGTGTACCCCTGCACAAGCGCTGCTTCAGTTGGAATACATTTACTGCAGTAACCTACTGTTATTGTCCTGCATGGAACTAGTTGAAGCTAGTAAAAATATCACTCCTTCACCCTTATACTGTTGTTTGTATTGACACCAATTTCTGGGGTGTGTTTTCAACCCAAAATATGCATCTATACATATCTAAATATTTGGCATACACATTTGGACTGCAGTTGCATTCTTCCTAAATTTCCTGTCATTTCTCGATACTTAGACCCTACTACCAATACACATGAGTCTACCTATATATTCCCTCACCATATTGCTAGACTATACAAATGGAAAATTGAGAAGTTATACCTTGCCTTGGCTAATCTTTCCCTTTCTATCCTACACATACCCAAGTACATGATTTCTGCATCTAAATATCCTGTAGGGAACTGCTGAACCTCAAGGAACGCACATACCCAAAGGTATAGGTCTATGTAGGAAATCGAAATGGTACTCACATACCCAGGTACATAACTCTTGTAAATGAACACAATCCCATAATGCTTCCACTGCCCACAGGTTTGCACAAATATGTAGTGGCCAAAGCTCTACAGGAACCAGCTTCCCTCTCACACCCTTAACCTCTCCCCACATCTGTTGCTTCACCTAGAACTCGCTTGAATCTGCCTATTACCTATTGTTCCTTAAATTTCTTTTAACATACAGGTTTAACCTCAACTACCAAATTGTAGTAGTTTCTTGTCTATAACACCTGCTACTATGTAGCTATTTGCTGCTTGCTACTGCCCCTATTTTTCTTTCTGATTTACACCCATAGGCAATAAGAGACTTCTACCCTCATATACATACATATATCTACAGCAGTGGAAAGTGCAAAACTGACTCCCACAAGAACCTAATACACAACTTCTACCTATATCTTGATTACCCCTAACTATATTCATAGTTTCACAGATCTCTACAACCAAACTACTTCAAAGGTCCCCCTTACAAGACCTGTTTAACTATACCTATGTATATACCCACTGCTTCCTTTTGCACATACACACGAAATACCTAGCATACACAGGAACCCAAAATTTTATTGATCTATACGATTTACTGAGTTTCCCATTAGACTCTTCCTTTTGTACATACACACACGAAATACCTAACCAACTCAGTTTTTCTTATACCCTCTATACGATTACTGAGTTTCCCCATTAGACTCTTTCTAAGCAAATCGAATACCTAGCATAAAACAGAGGCTGTAAGTTCAATGGCAGAAATTACTTGACACGGCTTGGTACAGGGTTCGACTGGTTTCTTCGGTAACTCGAACAGCTTCTCTCGTAATAGAGAAGAATAGGGTTATTAGCTTTGAACGTAGATGAGAAGAGTCGGCTCCTACTCCTCTATATATATATATATATATATATATATATATATATATATATATATCATATATTCTAGAATTTATGATTGATCGCTTGGCTAGGGTTACGTAATTTGCGGAGCTCGATCCCGAGAGAACCCTGAGTTCGAGTATGGCCGATCCGGCGGGGGGCTCCGCCCCCCTGGACTGGGCACGTCGGCGGACGGTAGCCCGGCTGACTCGTACGGGTCGGGCGCGACGTCCCGGTTATGTCGGCTTGCGTTGTGTGCGACTGCAATCTTCGGCGGAGGGTTCCGCCCCCCATGGTGGTAAGTCAGCGGAAGGCTCCTCCCCTCTCGGCTATGTTTTGTCGGAGGGTGGTGGAACTGGCTCGCGAGAGTCGGAGTCCATGATGACCGGGATCTGGATGCGCGCGACAGCAGGCCTTCTCCGGCAGGGGGTTCCGTACCCCATGGAGGAATATCGGCAAGGACTCCCAGCATCCAGGCCTATTTGGCGACCTGGCTGAGCGGGAGGCATGGAGGGCGCGTGGGTTGCGGTCCTTTGACTCCTCCAGGGGGGGATCCGTCCCCGAGGCTGCGGGGGTGGGACTTCCTATCCGAGACGAGGTGGTGCGGAGGGTGGACTCCCCTGCAGCGGTGGAGCCCCAGAAGAAGGTGGCAGGTGGCGGGATGAATGGCCCGGCACGGTCCTTCGCTGCGGTGGTGGGCGGGACTGCACCGGCATCTAAGGGTGGCTTGCCGAGGGTGGACTTTCGACCAGCTACAGTCTCCAATAGCCGAAAGGTGGTCGTATTCACTCAGTCGGATATGGAGGCCCTCACGGTGCCATGTGGGCTGGACCTTATCGGCAAGTTCGCTCGGCGGAGACTTCCGATTGAGATTATTAGAAGGCTTTTGATTCGCGTGGTTTCAGGGGATTGATTAAGTGAAGGCCATTGATGACCGTCATGTTCTTATACGGCCTCATGTCGAGAGTGACTTTCTTCGACTTTGGGCTAAGGATTGTTGGTTCGTTGGTCAGGTTCCGATGGTGATATTCAGGTCTTCGATGGACTTTTGCCGGTGAGAGAGGATCCCCGTGTTCCCATCTGGGTTGCCTTCCCGGACTTCTCCATTGCATGTTTGATACCAATAAGGTTTTCTATAGCATCTTGCATCGGTACTCCGCTCTTTACAGACCGGGCTACGACCTCCTTCTCTAGGCCGGGGTTGCCAGGGTCTTGGTTGAAGTGGACGTTAGCAAACCACTTCAACACGAGGTCTTCTTGCAACTACCTGATGGCGTTCGTTCGCAGCCGGTTGTATAAGCGGACTCCTCTCTACTGTGTCTCTTGCGGCCATCATGGTCATTGAGAGTGCTTGTGGTCGACCCCTGGTGGAGGCTTCTCCTGAGGGTGTTGCTGACAGTCCGGCCAACCCGACGTCCCATCTTTAGGTGTAGCACGAGAGGAGGACGGCCCGGAGGGGGCCGTAGGATTAGCAGGGGTCGTCGGCGGCGACGATCAAGACGGAAGAAGGGGAAAGGGATACAACAGGTGTGGAGGCGCGTTAGGGGCGTAATGATAGCAGGGGGACCACGCAGCCCGAATTGCATGGGAGTAATGGTAATTGCGCGAGTTCCGTTCCGCCATCCTGGCACATGGGGGAATCATCGTCGGGCCAGCTGGCCTTATGGTTGGATGATGGGTGCCCATGCAGGGGGGTCGTAGCGCTCCAGGTTCTAGTTTGGATGGGCAGATAGGGCCTGAGCGGGGTACTGGATCTATTGTATTATCGGACCTTCCTATCATTATTCATAGCCAGCTGGGACAGGGAGTTATTGCGGCTTTCTGACACTGAAGATCGCAGCTTGGTGGTGTGGGAGGAGGCCGCCACCGGATCTATCCGACTGGGGTTATGACCCTTTGGGAGATGATATGGTCTCATTGTCTTAGGCTAGACCTTCCACGTCCTCACTTCAGGGTCGTGAGGATGGCTGGCAGATGGTTTCATTCAAAAAGGCGGCTGGTAAGCGAAGGAAGTCGATGGCACCTCAGTCGGATCGACTTCTTCGTTCACATCTTCCCAGGTTAGGCGGGACCCCCAGATGGTCCATGGTTAATTTCCTTATCTGGAATGTTCGGGGGACGCGAACAGATCTACCTTATGCCGTCTCAGGTCCTTGTGTCGGACCAATGCTATTCAGGTTCTTGCTATTATCGAGCCCAAGGTGATATCTTCTAAGCTTCTCTCTTATCAATTGAGGTTGGGTTTTGATGCTAGCTTTTGCAATGATTAAGGCAATATTTGGTTTTTCTGCAAGTCGGGTCTTGGGATCAACTGCATTGACTCTTGTGATCAGGCTATCACGGTGCAGCTTTCTTTGATCTATTTTTCGAACCCGGTGGGTTGTCGATTGTTCATGGTGCAGGAATACGACAGGGGAGGAGGCGGTCGTGGCGGCATCTTCTGACGTCCAAGCCAGGGATATTGGCTTGCCTAGGCGGTGGGCGGGGACTTCAATATTATTGCCTCTCGGATGAGTAATTTGGAGGTCGTCCTTCTGACACGAAGGCTATCGCGGACTTCCTTGACTTTCAGTTGGCTGCTGGGCTTTCGGATATTGGTTTCAGAGGCAGCACCTATACGTGGGTGAATGGTCAGTCGGGGGTTGCGGCAGGGATCCCGCCTTGATAGGGTGCTCGCGACGGGCAGTTGGCTGGATGGAGTTCAGGTCTCCTGCGAACATCTTAATCGGGCAGAATCTGACCATTTTCTCTTTTGATATCCTGCCAGCCAGCTTCCTCCTTTCAGCGTGGGGCTTTCGTTTCCTCGACTTTTGGACGTCTATCCGGATTTCCTTCCGGTTGTTGCTCTGGCATGGGAATCATGCTGGCATTATGATGCACTTGAGCGCCTGGGCATGCGCCTACGGACGACGGGTCATGTTCTGGCTGGTTGGAGCAGAGCTACTTTGGAGACGTATTTCAGGAGGCCCGTCAGGCCGAGGATGCTGCATTGGCGACGGAGTAGGATTATGATCTTCATCCTTCGGAGAGGGGACGGGCTTCCTGGATGGAGGCTGTTGCCAGATTGAAGCAAAAGGTTCTTGAGGAGTCTTTCTGGAGACAAAAAGCCAGGTTGAAATGGGACCTGAAGGTGATAAAATACTCGATTTTTCCATGAGTGTACCAGGAGCAGGCAGCGAAAGGCGGGGATCCAGAAAATTATTCGGCGGATGGTTCAGAGACTGGCTCGCTTGCAGAGGTGGCGTCGGAGGCTTCTCTCTTCTACTCTAAGCTTTTTAGGGCGGAGCCTATATCAGACGATGATGCTTTTCTTGATGTCATCCCTAGCACTATTTCTATGGCGGACAACTCTGATCTTGTTCGATGTCCGGACAGAGCGGAGTTATTGGAGACTGTTCGAGGGATGGACCCGGCTAGTGGCGCTGGGCCGGATGGCTTTTCTGGGGATTCTTCTCTCATTGTTGGAATATTATCGCTGCAGACGTGGAGGAAGCCATTGGATCCTTTTTCTTGGGTGCACGACTTCCGGTCTCCATATCTATACTTATTTCTTATTCCCAAAGTCGAGCATCGAGGAACCTTTCTGATTTCCGGCCTATTAGTCTTTGTAATTTCTGTAACAAGATAATTTCCAAGATTATTGCTTGCAGGTTGCGGGAATATCTTCCCAAAATTATTTCTCCGAAGCAAAGTGCTTTTGTTAAGGAGAGGGAGATTGTTGACAATATCATTATTGCTCAGGATATGGTGGCTTCTATGAAGGAATCCAATCATGGTGGTAACATGGCAATTAAGCTTGACATGCAGAAGGCTTACGACAGAGTTAATTGGCATTTCCTTCTGCGTGTTCTTCGGAGATTTGGCTTTAATGAGCTATTCTGTGACCTTATTTATCGTCTCCTGGCGGATAGCAGGTATGCGGTCTCTACTTAATGGAGCTCCTACGGACTTTTTCTCGGCATCTAGAGGGATCCGGCAAGGGGACCCTCTCTCTCCGGCTCTCTTCATTATTGCTGCGGAGGTGCTTTCTCGGAACCTCAAACTCCTTCAAGACAATAATAGAGATCTTCATTTCATACTCCGATTGGGAGACCGCGTATCTCACTTGGTCGATGCGGATGATGTTCTTATATTTACTTCGGAGGATATTGCTGGTTTGCATGCTCTCCAGAAGGTATTGCATCGTTATGAGGCTGTATCGGGCCAGAAGATTAATTACTCAAAATCTGCCTTTTATACTGCGACCCACTGGCTGAGGATCGTGCTCGAACTATTTCCACTCTCTTTGGATTCTGTACTGGGTCTGTGCCGTTTTCTTATTTGGACTGCCCATTAACGTGCGGGAGACGGAATGCGGGGATGTTTACTTATTTACTTGATAAGATCCGATCGAAGCTGACAGGATGGCAGAACATGATTCTTTCTCCTGGGGTAAACTGGTCCTTATTAAGAATGTTCTTTCTTCTATCCCATGTAGACTTTGGCAGCTTGTTGTCCACCTCGGGCAGTTCTCAGGGCGATTGAGAGAATGTTTATGGCTTTCTTTTGGGGTAGTAAGGATGGGTTGCTAAGAGGAGCTGGCTTGTGGCGATTCGTTTCTCGGACTAAGTCCGAAGGAGGACTTGGGATCAAGTGTCTGAATGATATTATGGATGCCTTCTCTATGAAATTATGGTAGAAGTTGTGACATGGGAAGGGTCTTTGGGTGGAGCTTCTCAAATCGAAATATTTTCGTAAGCGTCATCCATGCGATACTTTTTGACTTCCAAGTGCTCCCATATTTCATGACGGATTTTGCGGGGGAGGAAATTGGCGGAACAGTATATTGCTTTCAGACTTGGGCGTGGTGAGGGCTCAGCGAGGTGTGAAGCGTGGATTCCCGGGGGGCCTCGGTTGGGTAGCATTGCTATTCCGTCAGTTGAGGGAGTGGCTTCTGGGAACAGGCATGGTACGGGGAGACGGATTCGGGTACGGCAACGAGTCCAGGCGGTGGTACTGGGGTGCCTAGGAGGTCAGCCAGATTGGCCGAGAGAAGGGTGCTTCTCCCTCATCGACCGGTGACTGTGCGGACTCTATCGGATAGGAGAAGGAAGATCCGTGATTCTAGGGCGAGGAACTCTGACAATGGCGGTCCGGCTATTTGTTCGTTTTGGACAGACACTGGATGGGACTTGCCTCTGTTCTTGGAGCAGTTTGGGGAAGAGGCAGCGAGGAGTCTCAGAGTGGCAAATCTGACTTGTACTTCAGATCCGGACTATTGGCTTGGGAGAAAAGAAAGGAGATTTCTCGATGGCATCGGCATGGAGGTATTGCCGGACCTCCATCAAACTTCTTCTTTATTTCTAATATTTGGGGTAAGTGTATTCCGGCGAAGTAGAGCATTCTGATGTGGCGGGTATGTCATAACCGGCTACCCACTAATGACAACATTCAAAAGATCGGCTTCCATTTGGCTTTCCGGTGTCATTGCTTTGGCTGGACACGGGGAGTCCCTTCAGCATATTTTCTTCCATGGGATCTTGCTTTGGAGGTCTGGTCTGTTTTTCGGGGTTTCTTCAAGGCACGGATGCATAGAGACTTTTTTGCCTTTTTTCAAAGGTGGTGGAGGGGTCCGGGTAGTCATCATCGGAGATCTTTGGCTGGTGCGATCATTTGGGTGCTTTGGAAGAACCGGAACAAGTGTCGCTATGAGGGGCGTACTGCTGGCTGTACTTTCTTGATTAGGGAGGTGAAGAGGCAGTTTCGGAAGTCGCTTTCGGGTTGTCTTCATCTTCCGTCTCTTCCGCATTGGGCTTTAGAATAGTATTTATTGTTTTATTTTCTCTCTTTTGTTACCTATGAGGTCGGATGTACTCATTACCCTTTTTTCAATAAAGGTAACGATTTCCTCCAATATATATATATATATATATATATATATATATTTTTTTTTTTCCCTTCAGCATATTTTCTTCCATGGGGATCTTGCTTTGGAGGTCTGGTCTGTTTTTCGGGGTTTCTTCAAGGCACGGATGCATAGAGACTTTTTTGCCTTTCTTCAAAGGTGGTGGAGGGGTCCGGGTAGTCATCATCGGAGATCTTTGGCTGGTGCGATCATTTGGGTGCTTTGGAAGAACCGGAACAAGTGTCGCTATGAGGGGCGTACTGCTGGCTGTACTTTCTTGATTAGGGAGGTGAAGAGGCAGTTTCGGAAGTCGCTTTCGGGTTGTCTTCATCTTCCGTCTCTTCCGCATTGGGCTTTAGAATAGTATTATTGTTTTATTTTCTCTCTTTTGTTACCTATGAGGTCGGATGTACTCATTACCCTCTTTTTTCAATAAAGGTAACGATTTCCTCCAATATATATATTATATATAATATATATATATATATATATATATTATATATATATATATATATATTATTATATATATATATGTATGTATGTATGTATGTATCACCCCTATGGATGAGATAGGATGAGTTCAATTTGAACTCAATCTATAGAGATTTTAATCCAAGAGGGATTAGCATTCGGAGGGGTTTGTTCGATAGGAATTTGAATCTAGATTTTGAATACATGAAGGTTAGGGTATCGGTTATAAACATGGAATTTGAATTAGAAAAGTTTACTAAAACCCCTATAAAACAGGCTTTTACAAAAGCCTACCTTTCGTATGTTAACTAGTAATAATATTTACTTATTAATATATTAAACACTAAAATTTACACTAAAGAAAATAAAAATTTGTCCAAGGGTTTACAAATCTACCCTCCTTACAAAATTTCGTCCTCGAAATTTAAAGATAGACATAGGAAGGAAAAATACCTCATGGTTCGAAAGGATAGGGGTATAGCTCGCACATTCATTCTTTCGTAGATAGTTATAATCTACCTATCATAATCTTTTCTATGGTCACAACCCCCGATCTATTCATGGTCCAAGAAAGTCGTATCTATATCGTATAAAATACAATTTTAAAAAAAAGCATTCGTTGGCTAAGATGCATAGTCACTATCTCTACTTGTCATGGTTTTATTGTTCCTACCAAGGGTTTATTACCAACTATAATCAAGCATAAAAAATTACTAAGTGCAGGCTATGGGGTACTAAGAATTTATTAGATCAAATAGATGGGTAGAAAAAGAACAGAACCGTCTAGCCCATCACATGTAGCATCGTACCCTCGACCATCATCGTAAAATCCCTGCCCTGCTGGGGTGTCTCCCTCTGCTGGTGCTGGCATTTGCGGTCCCACAGGTGGCCTCACTGTTTGGAATACCCGCACTCCTACTTTCTATTTATTTTCTTACATTCTACCACTCTCTAATACTATCACACCCCACCTACAAATTTATATGCACCACTCTACCATGTCACTCTCACCAGTACTCTCATGGATACACACTCTCCTCTTGGCACAACCAAATACTCAAGCTATACCTGACACAACTATATAAATATGTCATTTAATCATTCCTATGATATGATACTAACTCCTAGAATCAACAATTAGTATTCTACACTTATACCTAAATTTTCTATTGCAATAGTCATTCACAGATAAGGGTTACTGATCTAGTTACCAGCGATGTCTAATTAATACTAGGAGACATTATATAAGGGCTAAAATCAAATCAAGCATCAACAACATCATATATATATATATATATAGATATATATATATATATAATTATAATATATATATATATATATACTAGAGTCAGAAAATATGCTCTTCGCTCTGCTGCTCTCCCGCTCGTGTGCTCTCGGGGCGCTGCGCTCCAGCTAGGGCTTTCGCCTTCGCCCGCCGTCGGGGATAGCGCCGCCGGTAGGCTATCCTCCAGCCCTTCCCATTTTTTCTCCATGGCCTCGACCCCGCCCGACCTCCTTGCCTTCCTAGGGCTCCCTCCAATCCAGCGTCTCTCTCATCCACCCCGTGCCTCCCTCATCGCGCCCGTCCGTCAACCCCCCACCCTCCTCCCTCTACATTCATCCCCTTCTGCCGCCCCACATCCGCCCCCCCCTCCGCCCTGTCCTGGCCAACCTCTTCGTCTCACACAGATCCACCGGTCGTGCCCCCTCTCCTCCGGGTCATGCTGCTGGTTCGGCGCCACCCTCCCGGAGTCGCTGGATCAGATCGCTTCCCTTCTTGGGTCTCCCACTGCCCTCCTATTTTTTTTGAATTTCTTCGGGGGATCGGCCGCAGGAGGCCACGTGCTCCCCTCGAACCCCGCTCTCTTGTTGGGGAGCGTGCGCCCCTATGGTACGGTCAACCTCTGCGGGCTCCGAAGCTACGTGCCCTGCCAGGTTGTGCACACCTTTTGGGGCGGGCATTGCAGCTCATTGGACGCCGCTCTTGGCACTGTAGGAGTGGGACCCGACTCCTTCCTCAGGTGCGCTAGTGTGGGCGCATCCTAACCACCATCGCCCCCACTTGCTGGCATCCGCGCACTCTGGAGTGGGGTTTCCACCATTCCCATTGCGCCACCCGTGGGCGAACCTATCCCTCCTCTTCTTACGGTTGCGTAGAGTGGGCGCAACCCACTTCCTCCTTTTCCTCCTTCCTAATACTCTTCACTATCGCCAACTTCGCGGGCGAGTGAGTGATGCTGCTCTCCGATGC
>JANAVB010003400.1:47666104-47913205 GCA_029216955.1 Iris pallida | reverse complement strand
CGGACCTCAGGATATGACAACCGTATCGGCTGCATAGAGAGATGTTCCCTTCCCACCAAGATATAAACCGTTCAACATCAATCCATATGATGGGAAGACATCTGTAAGCAGGTACATCACCTACTTCAAAGTCACAACCGACTATATGCCTCATGATGATGCCATCCTTACGCGGTTGTTCATTGGAGTGTTGGAAGGGGTCACCTTCGACTGGTACCGCAACCTGCCGGACAACTCCATCCATTCCTTCGCCGGCTTCAAACGTATATTCCTGGTGTGGTTCTACGAAGTTGGGCAAGACGTGACGATGTCCACCCTCATCGATGTTGTTCAAGGAGAAAAGGAGCTGACAAGGAACTATATCGAGCTATTTCACCAAACCGCGATGAAGTTACCTTCTGGTAACCCTGATTCCTTCCTGATTAAAATTTGCCATAAGAGGATGCTCCCCACAATCAGCCTCTTGATGGGCTAGAGTCAATTCAAGGACTGGAAGACATTCATCATCAGTGCCACTGGTGCAGAAGACAAGTTGAAGAAAGCTCGCCAATTGGGACTGCACATCTCGGAGGGTGTCACGCCCCAGAACCAGAATACTGGAGAGCGGGGGCAGACATTGCCAGCTACGTATAACGGAATGGGATCCACACCGCTATACGGTCACGGCTATCTAGATATGTGAGGGTTTCACTACAATCCATCAGTCTCTTAAGGTCATAAAATAACCTATTACCTCAATCTCAACCAACTAATAATAATCACAAGATATCAGATCTCCAAATATACAATTATAAGGCGTCCCAAATATCACATATCCAGATGATCATGAAGCTAGTCTTTACAAAATGTGAGGACTAGCAAGAGTTCAGTCATACATGATCAACCCCCGGGGCTTGTCAATCATGTTACAGCCCGTAGGCAGACAGTAAGTAAGTACAATCGAGCTAACACTTGCTCGTCGGCTAAACGCCTCAAAAGAATAATTTACAATATTACAGTGGGAGAACAAAAGAAACCCACTCGATGCCCTGGTTACGCCTGGTGACCACCATCGGGCTGGAAGACAGGTAGATCCTTTGCTGCTGCTCCGGTATCTGGCCATACAAAACCAGCTGGGTCAGACCCCAGGAAGAGCAAGTGCCACAAAGGAGGCCACAAAATAAGAACCAAAGCCAGCATATTAGCACAATAATATAATTACATAATAAGAGACAGTAATTTAAGAAAAAGCATGATGGGTAATTATAAAAGACAATCTTGCATAGAATCACTAAAAGACAGGACATATGGAAAAGCATGTCAGGATGATATACGATGAGATAACCATGGGACTATTCAGATAGCTAGGTTACAACCCGTAAACCAAACAAGGACCGGGGTTGTAACCCTTCGTCTGAACGGAACTTGGTTTCTTTCACCATTTATCGGCAAGATAATTATAAGAAATCAGGTCAAGTAACAATCTGGAGTGACAATCATTCTAGTGACAATCTGGAGTGACAATCCTTCCCTTCAATCATTCCGGTACAATCCTACAATCAATCAATTCTAGACAATACTATACTAGACCAGACTCCATCCAAGCAATCACGGCCAATCATTGCCTACGGCTTTCTACATTAACTAACTAGGGTTATCACAATCCTAGTTACTAGCAAGATGCAATGAGATGCTCCAAGTAGTCACAGGACCTGCAGCTATCCAGGTTATCCAGACAATCATTATAGTGACAATCTAGAGAGTACAATGCATTATAGTGACAATAGAGTTCAATCATTTAAGTGACAATGGTGGGTGCCCCATATAACAGTGGGCTGGAAATGTGCCCTACTCGTCGGCAAGCTACAAGTCCAAATATTTGTGGCCGGGATAACGGGATCGCCTGTAACTAGGGAACATCTCTTCATGACTAGTGAATTATACTAATTATTAACCTTAGTCCAATTCCGTAGGTACTCCTGACCGTGGTACTCAGGATTCGCCTCCTAGGCATGATGCAAGACATGACTGGATTATTTGTACAAGCACAATCGCCCACGGTGTCAGGATTAATTATACATGTCATGTCATGTCAGGTAGCCGTCGCAACAGCTATTCAAGATGTATCAGGTCAGGTTATCATATCAAGTGTACTAGTCAGGAGTGTGCCACGACGGGCCACTTATCAGGTCATGCTCAATTATCAATTCCAAATATATCCAGTAAATTCGTGATTATCAAGTTCAGGACAAAAGGCGTAAGGATATAAAATGGACATAAAATATCTAATAAAATATTAATATACAGGGCTATAGAAGAGCAAAGCTTAAAGAATTAAGACCAAAACTCCAAGAGCCAATGGGTTAAGCAAGGGGTCAGGGGGCAGCGTACACAAAAGTCACGCACGCAGGGGGAGCTGCATACGCGAAAAGTCACGCACGCTCAAGGGAGCAGCGTACATGAAAAGTCACGCACGCTCAAGGGAGCAGCGTACATGAAAAGTCACGCACGCTCAAGGGAGCAGCGTACATGAAAAGTCACGCACGCTCAAGTCTGCGTACGCACAAAAGCACGCACGCAGAGATACGCTTCCAACAGGAAGCGTATCCAAGACTCAGTGCCGTAAGCTAAGAAGCTCTGCACACTGCTCACTGTCTTCTCCAAACAGCAAGAACACCATGGATGAACCCAAGCTTCAAAGCATCATAACTTGGCCATCCGAACTCCAAATCCAGATTTCCAAAGTTCCAACTGGAGTGAAACTGATTGCTCTACCACATGGAAACATCAAAAATCCATAAAATCCAACTTAAATAGATCAAACCATGCAAAATTCGAAAATAGAAAAACTTAGATCTAGAGCAATGGAGACACCAAATCACAAAAAAACCAAGAACTAATGTTGATCACCATGTCCTAATCTAGCTAATGACCAAAAAAATAGGGTTCTCATGTAGTGGCAAGATGCACTTGCCTATGGGTGGAGAGTTGTGGAGGAAGGAGAAGAAGAAGAAATAAATAGTGGTGGTAATGAAGAGAGGAGAGAGAGTGGTAGGTGGAGTTATAAAGAGGGTGAGTTGTGGTGGGTTGAGGGGTAGCATAGGTTAAGGTGATCCAATCATATAGAACCAAACCAACTCAAACCAATTAAAATCGAGCCAAGCTTAAAACCCAAAATACGAGAAATACCGAAATTCCACAAGTTGAAAAATAAAAAAATACATGCCAAAAATCCAGATACGAGTATAAATACGAAATACGGGAAATACGGGAAAATGAGGGTGACAGAGGGAGAGGACAAGGGTAAACGCCCTACTGCCAACAACAACAACGGTGGTAATTCCTCCAACAACCGAGACAACAAGGGCAAGTAGGCTATGGTAGCCGACACAGCCCAGAAGCCTGAACCGAAGCGATAGAAAACCAGCGGCCTCAGATGACTTACTCCTTTGAGGACGGCCATGTCAAGCCCATCTTGGCATGCTCATACAAGGAGGTCGAATTCAGCTCCCTCCTCCAAGGCGTGAACCTCGTCCTGCAGAGATGGAGAGCCCCAAGTCCTGCCACTACCATCGTTATGTTCACCATGCTTCACAAGACTGCTACCAACTGAAGCGATACATCCAACATCTCATCGATTCTAAGGCCCTGGCCATTGATTTTGAAGAGGTGACCGTGGCAGCCAACATGGTGTCAGTACAGTTCGACAGCTTCCCTCCGACAAAGACTCAAGATGGAGTAGTACCTGTCCCTAGAGCAAAGATGGAGGTCGCTAACCTTCCACCTCCCGAGACTAGGCTGCTGGTCTAGTGCCCCTTACCACATCATGAGAAGAAGTCTGTGGGTCCATCCGAACTTGGTACCTGAAATGACTCAGTCTGTACCACCCTCCACTATCAAGAAAAAAAGCAGGAAAGTCAAATCATGTCGCACAATCTCGGCAGAGGTCAAGAAGCTACGGCTGTTGTTACCCGATCCGGGGAACAAACTCAACCTCCACCGGGTAACTCGACTGAAGATCATCAGCCGGCGACAGCTGATGCTCCACGACCTTCTCAGCCTTCAATGACCGACAAGCCTAGGCCGAAGGAGACTCGTTTGACAAACCGCTCCGAAGAGAGGTGCCTCATGGGCTGGAGAGGCCCTACTACTTTGACATCTTGGCACAATTGGCCAACACACCGGCCAAGTTGTCATTATACGAGCTCCTGAGACTCTCCAAAGATGTTTGTGTCGCACTAAGCGAGGCACTACAGAATGCTGATACATATCTGGCTCAATCCAATCTCACTGGGAGAGCTCGCCTGTAGATCTCCAGGACAGCTCTTGTGTAGGCGCAATCCCCAACGTTGTCTTCACTCCGCAGGATATGCTTATTAAGACCAACCTGCACGATCGCCCTCTGTATTATACGGGTACATTGGCGATATCAAGGTGGATCAGATGCATGTTGATCCCGGTTCTTCCATAAGCATCATCCCGAAGAGCCTGCTACACCATTTACGTATCCCAATGGATCGCTTGACGTCGACAAGCACCGCCATCAGCGGTTTTAATTCAGACAGGAGCTATTCGATCGAAAGATTCGCCTGAAGTGCCAAATCGGCGACCTTCAGTCAGAAGTGACCTGTTATGTTATAGATGCGGATACTTCCTACATTATTCTCTTAGGGCATCCTTGGATACATGATTACATGATCGTGCCTTCCATACTGTACCAGTATTTCAAGTACGTCGACAAGTACGGCTTCGTGAGGACAAAATTTGCTGACATTGATCCCTTTATAGGGGTCGAATCTTACTACTCCGACTCATACTTGTACGAAAAGTCGAAAAGGCACCTTGTCGAAGAAGATACTCAAGCTCAAACAGAGGCGACAATTGGATCGAAAGAACCTCTGACAATTCACCTTCAAGCTCGCAAACCTGGCAGAACTATACCACTTACAGCCACTCTGCGTAAGGATGTAATCAGCTCTCTGCACAAGAGGGTCTGATGATAATTCGACTGACCAGGTCTGGCCAAGTGCCATGACCTACGACAGAGCCACTGACAATCAGGCTGCCTAGAGCTAGCCAGCAATAAATAGAGGAGCTCAATCCCTCCATCAAGCCGATGAAGATTCGCCTTTCCAAAATAAATCGGCAGCCGAGCGCTAAGCCGGGGACTGCTAGCCAGCCGATAATTCCCCGCCCAGCTCCGAGCACTAAACTGGGGGTCGCTAGTATGCCAACGACTCCACGTTCTACTCCACCTATGAAGCCTCTGACGATTAAGCTGCCCAAGTCATCCTCTCAGTCTTCATTGACACACGGGGTAGCTGAAGAAGAGTCAGAGCTAGCCAAGTATGTGGCTGCTCACACTGATGTTCCATCCGCAGATGATGTAATCCCACTGGAAAATATACCTTATTTCGTCAATAAAGGGCTCTTTGAACTACCTCGAGCTTAATAAGCTTTGTACAATGTATGCTATGGAACACGGTATAGGCACCCACCTACACACACAGGTGATAAATGTCTATATCGCAAATCAATTTACTCCAGTAGAAGATGCTTACAACATAGTTGAGGGAGAGGATCATCCAATCATCTTCGGCCGGAAGAATGATCCACAGCCCTTCAGGATAGAAGAAGTTGAGCTCGAACCCGACACCGGAAGATTGCCCCTTTATCTGTATAGTTCCCGATTCAAGTACCTCATGCAAAAATAGGGATATGATCTGGAAACTACGCCAGGCTTGAACTACGGCACTGGACGGCGATTACCCTTACAATTACCGGTCTCCACTGGGAAACCACGAGATTACTATAACAAAACCAGATGTGGGCTAGGTTATGTTACACCTGCAAAGATCCCTGAAAGCTCAGACGAGGACTGCGACTGGCATTCACACTCAACCAGATCACCAACTTCTGATTCGAATGTCAGCATCGGGATGTATTCAGGCAAGTCTTATCCGTCAATATGGCATTCGCCGACGCCTATGAAGAAGATGAAGGCATTCCTGAACTTCTTGAGTTAGAGCCGTGGGCACAACAGCTAGATGCGCAATGGAGAAGCGGTTCGAGCAAAGAGAGCCTCCCACCGAAGATGAGGTTGTGCAAGTTGATCTCGGTGATGAGTCCTCTCCAAAGCCAATCTTCTTCAGCAAGAATCTGATAGACGAAGAACGGGAATCGCTACTACAACTCGTCAAAGAATATATCGACGTGTTCGTCTGGAGCTGCGAAGATATGCCAAGACTGAACCCCGAGGTCGTACTTCACAAACTCAACATTCGTCCGGACGCAAAATTGGTCAAGCAACTACAATGACGGCTCCGCCCCAACATCATAATACTATGAAGCTGAGGTCAACAAACTGATAGCTAGCGGCTTCATCCGCGAGGAACAACATCCAGACTGGATAGCCAATATAGTACCAGTCCTCAAAAAGAACGAGAAGATCCGAATCTGGATCGACTTAGAACCTGAATGAGGCGTGTCCTAAGGATGAGTTCCCCCTCCCTATCACAGACATCATGATTGACAACACCTGCGGCTTCGAACGTATGTCATTCATGGATGGTTTCTCGGGGTACAACTAAATCAAGATATTCCCTGATGACGAAAAGCATACATCATTCCGAACACCAATTGGCACATACTTTTACACAGTCATGCCTTTCGGGTTAAAGAATGTTGGCGCCACCTATCAAAGAGCTATGAGCTTATCTTTAGAGACCACTTGCGCAAGTCAGTAGAATGCTATGTCGACAACATCGCCGTTAAGAGCCGCTCTAAGAAAGATCATCTGCATGATCTGGGACAGTGTTCGACCTGATGCGAGCGCATAATTTGAAGATGAATCATACAAAATCCTTCTTGGGCGTATCCAGCGGGAAGTTCTTGGGTTTCATCATTACCTGCCAGGATATCCACATAGACCTTGAGAAGACGAAGGCAATCATGGAGATGGATCCCCGGAGAAATCTTCGTGAACTCCGTAGCCTTCAAGGGAGGCTGGCCTACATCAGGAGGTTTATCTCTAACCTCTCTGGACGATGTCAGCCATTCACCCACCTCATAAAGAAGGGCGTTTCATTCATATGGGATGAGGAATGCCAGCACGCCTTCGACAACATCAAAGAATATGTCGAACCCTCCAGTCCTGGTAGCCCCGGTTGCTGGGAGGCCATTCCTGCTCTATGTGCGAGCGATAGAATATTCTCTCGGTGCTCTGCTAGCACAAAACAACGATGCAGGCCATGACAAGCTATATACTCCCTCAGTCAAAAGATGATGGATCCAGAGTATAGGTATACTGTTATAGAAAAGGAGTGCCTTGCTCTAGTGTTCGCCATTCAGAAGACGCAACACTACGTCATGAGATAAACCATAGACGTGATATCATGAGTCAACCTCTCAGGGCCCTCATGACCAAACCAGGGGCACTCAGCTCTCGTCTTACTACCTGGGCGATATTATTGTCTCCATGTCACATGATCTTCGTCCCACAGAAGGCTATTAAAGGTCAAGCTCTGGCAGACTTTTTAGCAGCCCATCCAGGCTTGGAAACAACCAAAATATACGAAGAGATATTAGATGAGGTCGCTAGTTCAAATACGGTCTCCTATGACTCCATCTGGCGAATATTCTTCAACGGCGCTTCGAGAACTGGGCCCAAGGGCAACATCATCGCTGGAGACGGAGTGGTGCTGATTTCTTCCTCCGGGCTGGTGATCAATCGGGCTTACTCCCTCACAGAGCCCTGTTCTAACAATGTGGCAGAGTATAACGCTTTGGTCATTGGCCTTCGACTTATAAAGGAGCTGGGGTAGAGTATCTTGAAGCATACGACGATTCGCAGTCAATCGTCAATCTGATCCGGGGTTCATACGAGGTTCGCCATGAAGATATGATCCCTTATTACCAAATAGCGATCGACATCATCTCGTCCTGGAAGGATTCTTTATAGAACATGTTCCCAGACTCCAGAACATTGAAGCCGATGCCCTAGCAGGCCTGGCCGCTTCCCTAGCAGTACCGAATCACGCTTATCATCTGGTTGACATAATAGGCCGTAATTGGTCTATCCCAAGAATAATGTTCAATGTGTGAGAGTTACTCCACTCTGGCAGTCGACGAAGCACTAGACTGGAGACAACCATTCATCGACTTTGTAGTCTACAACATTCTGCCAGAGAATCCGAAGGAAGCCACTTCTATCATAAGACGTTTCCTCAGTTTCTTTTACGATACAGAGACGAAAACTGTATCGGCGATCATACGATGGATTACTTTTTCGGTGTCTATCAAATCTAGAAGCCAAGGAATCTGTACGCGAAGCTCACGACGGCGTCTGTGGTGCCCATCAGCCTGGCCTAAAATTGCAAGACCGCCTTTGCCGAATGGGCTATTACTGGCCCACGATGGTAGTAGATGCGATAGACTATGCAAGAAAGTGCATGGTCTGTCAAGTCCACGCATATTTCATTCACCAGCCATCGAGTTCCTACTCCGACGATGGCATCCTTGCCATTCGAAGCATGGGAAATGGACATCATTGGTCCGATCACTCCGCCTTCGTCCAGAGGATACCGCTTCATACTCGCAATCACAGATTACTTTTCCAATGGGCGAAGTTGTTCCGCTTACAGAGTAAAGACATCAAACGTGATCAGCTTTCGTAAGCATCACGTAATCTACCGCTATGGACTGCCCCGAAGGATCATCCACGACAATGGTCTGCAGTTCGCAAGCCACGCCTTCTATCGATTCTGCGATAAACACCAATCCAGAATGTTGCTTCAACCCATACAATCCGGCAGCGAATGGGTTGGCAGAAGCATTCAATATAACTATAATCAAGCTGCTCAAGAAGTTCGTGTCCTCAATCAAACGTGACTGGAATGAGAAGCTTGGCGAATGCTTATGGGCACCGTACTACAGTACGGACGACCACTGGAACACACCATTCTCTCTGGTTTATGAGAGTGAGACAGTTCTCTACTAGAGACTCAAATTCCTTCGCTCCGTATCGCCCTCACCTATCGATTGACAAGGGATAACAATTACCATCGTTGCCTGCAAAGTTGGAGGCTCTAGATGAAGTGCATGTTAGCTCAACAACGAATCGAGCTGTACCAAGCACGTATCTTGGAAGCTTTTAACAAGAAGGTTAAAATCAGAACATTCCAAGTGGGCGATCTCGTTCTGGCAGTTCGGAGGCGATGGTTATGACTCACAAAACCGCCGACAAATTCCAGCCAAAGTGGGAAGGCCTTTGTCATCGAGGCTGTATTCTCTAATGGTGCTTACCGCCTCGCAAAACAAAATGGAGACTTGCTCATGTTGTCCATCAACGATAAATTTCTGAAGAAGTATTATGTCTAAAATGACATCCTCCAAATCTTCAGATTGTTGAGTCATGTACCCTCTGGTACCGTGAACTTACATTCTGACTCCAAATCTCCAGATTGTTGAGTTTATACCCTCTGGTACCGCTGAACTTACACTCTGACTCCAGATCTCCAGCTTGTCGAGTTATATACCCGTAGGTATCGCTGAACTTATACTCTGGTCACTCCAGATGAATATATCACATCTTCTAGGTAGTAAGTAATGTATGATCATACCTCTGAACTTTCTTCCTAAAAGAGCTCCCTCTTCATGATCTAATACCCGCACTTTCAGTACATAAAAAGGGTAACAGATCTACAAATTTCCTAAAACAACCACGTCGATGTTACCTCTGAGTTGTTTCCCTTCCATAAAAAACAAACTACCCCTCACGTAGAACTTCTACGTCCTCATTACCTCTGAGTTATTCTATGTACCCTTCATGGAGCCCACTCCTGCCACGTCCTCATTACCTCTGAGTGGGAATGCTCCATCAAAGAAACCCTCATATTTATCACATCCTCATTATCTCTGAGTAAATATGTTGGTTTTTCTCTCGACTTATTATCCATACCTAAGACCGGAGTAAGCCAAGGATAATAGGCCCACAAATGTCCTCTGTTGACCACAAATATTGTACTAAGTTTCCTAGTAATGCCCCTCATTTCTCATCATGCCTCGGAGCCCAGCTGCTCCATGGCATTCTTTCCCGATACCAGAACGTCCATGGCCACCTTACTGTGAATTATTCTAAGTATCCCCATCAAACTTGTTATCCGTACCTAAAACCGAGGTATACCAAGGTAACAAGTCCACAAACAGTCCCCCAGTGGGGCAAATACTACAACACCACAAACGCAATAAGCAAGACAGATGAAGGGTAAAATAAAACATACTCTTTTATTTGAAAGTCAAAGGTACTACATGTTCTGGGACCACGTCCCTCTCAAGAAAGAAAAAAATATAAACAAAAGAAGGAAAAGGCCGACTATGGTTCGGCAATAAACAATTCCATGAGACGGTCCTTCAGCAAGACAGTCGACCGCTCAAACCTGCTTGGCCTGGCGCTCGGCCTCCTGAGTCAGCAGCTCCATATCTTCCAGATGCGCATGAGCCGCCAGCCATCCTCAAGCTTCTTCAGAGCACGCACCAGGCTAGCAGAAGCTCGGGTGACCTTTTCAGCTTCCTGAACGATTAGCTCTTTATCCGCACAGGAAGTTTTGAGCTCAGATTCCAAGAAAGCCAGCTTCCTCTGGAGTTCGAGGATCTGCTCCCTTGTATCAATTACTCGCGAGAGGCGGCCGCTTCCCGAGCCATGCAATCCTCGCTCCTACGTCTCAGCTGGTCATAGTGGAGAGATAGGTCGCCGAGGTCCTTCATTATAACCGGCTTAGACATATCTCGTGCAACCCTTACCTTCTCCAGGACAGTGGTAAGGAAGTCCCGCTCATGATCTGTTGCTGCAGACAGATCAGCTTACCGCAGCACTTGAAACTGGGCCACGAGCTGATCAGCCTCCAACAATTTGGGCTCCAGAAGTGCAGCTATCCCTGCCCCACCAGGGAAGGTTTTAAGAATTTTAATCTGGCCACGGCATATTGTCGAGCCAAAGCAAAAGGGGCCCTCCGCTCCACAGCAGCTTCGACCCCCTCTTCAGGTGGCGGTAGAAACTATCAACCACATCCTATGACGCTTCATCCAGAACTTCCGTAGAGGACGGCGTCAAAGGAAGTGTAGCTGGCAGTGCCGAAGGAGACGCGCCAGAACTTGCCACTCTGCCACTAGGGAAATAAATTCAGCGAAAAGACGCGTGGATAGCAGCTAACTCCTCATCCGCGGCTCGAAGAACCTGGATACTCGACAAGACAGAAAAGTCGACCCCCGAAGCCACATGAGCAGAGGAGGACGCAGGGACCATTGCTCCCTGCCCCGGCTATCGCCACCTGAACTTTCAAACTCGATCCAGCGGGAGGCCCCTCAATATAAGTTGGGAAGAAAAGGGACACCTCTTCCTCCAAATCCCGCTGGCGGGGCCTACCCTGACAATATCCGTCATTGGCAGTAAAGAGGCAGGACCTGTATGCCCAGAGCAACCATCAATCAGCCTAACCCGAAGGATGTGATGATAGAGCAATGAGCCTCCTCACTAGTCAGGATTTGGCTTATCTTACCAGGAGAGGGTTGTGGAGGCTGAGGTTCGCTTACAGCCGCCATAGTCCCCTCACCAGCGACCTCTAAGCCGAATTCAGCGGTTTCCTCTACCCCAGCCGCCGAAGGAGATACGACTGGATCAGCGTCACCCTGCTGAAATTCAGCAGTCTAAGGGATGGGTTCAGCAGAGCCCCCACCGCCCTGGGTCGAGACCTCAGCAACGTGAGATCCCTCAACCGTCGCCGAAAGAACCCCGACAGAAATAATCTCGTCACACATATCACTAATCAAAGTGGTCATGGCCGGATTGATTTCAGAAATAGCGACCGGTTCTCGAGAGTCTGACTCTTCCGACGCCTACAGAGAAAAGAAAAAAGATAATTAGAACATAGTTCAAGAAAAGCTAAAGAAAGAAAGGGTTGTGATTCAATTCACCTCCAAAACGACATCATCATCTTCACCTCTCTCCTTAATGAGCAACCACGGCGTCTTACCGCAGCCCGCTTCACGGAGAAGGTTATACCGCCAATAGACTCACGCCTGCCTCGCTTGCGTGAAGGGCCGGCGCAACAGGCGGCTGATCTGCCACCACCTCATCTGGCACAACAGGCGGCTGATCGGCCACCACCACATCTGGCACAACAGGCATTTGATCCGCCACCACCTCTTCCGCAGAAGGGAGAGAGTTATCGGCATCGTGCTCGTCATCCTTCTCGTCTGCATTGGTGGACTCCGAGTCAGGTACAGGAACCGTGTTCGCCCTCTTCTTCCGTGTCTTAGACCCCTTGGGCTTCTCTGCCAAACCAGTACCCACAATGAAGCTGGTACTCGGGTCAAAATTAACGGGAGGCTTGCTCGCCGTAACATAGTATAGGGCCGCCATATACAAAATCTCCCCTGTTGCCTCAGCCCCAGGAGCCGAAAAGCTGGTTCGGGTATGAACCGTCATAATAATGCCATGCCCTGATACCGTTAGGACGCTACCTTCAAAGCCCAAGCAAGAGCTGGGACTATCAAAGAATAGCTGGCTATACACGAACTGGCGGAAGAACCTGCTGGGCAAGTAGGGCTCCAGGTAGACGTTGTTGCGTTACGGTATACTAGGTGCGTTGGACGGATATTACGCAACCAAAGCAGCATCTTCTCATGCAAGAGGTGAGGAGGTCCGGTACCATTAATATGTACGCCCCTCACTTCTTCAGCGGTAAAATAGGAACAGACACAAAAAAGTCGTATCCGTCCAATCTCACCAGTGCCCTACGACAGGCTGGCATAGTGCTACACTCCCAGGGCTATGGTGATATTGAAAATGAAAGCATCATCAGCCGTAACATCGTCTTCTGCTCCAAGCCTCATCAAAGACTGCAGTATTAACAGCTACCCCATCAGATAATGGTAGGACAGCTCTATGCGCTCAAAATCCATCGCCGTATCACGGGCGATGACCTTGGACGAGAAGGCGCGAAGGCCATGGTGTATGCTGCACACCATGGCCGGAAGAAGGGCGAGTTTGACCCCAAAGACCAGCTTTACGGCAGGAAGGATAAGTGGTGCTGATCCTTTCCATGGAACCCGCCCCTCCTGAGACCACGCAGTTCCGTAGCCATACCATCAGGAATCCTGCTAAGAGTGCCTTCTCTGACAGTCGCTGAGTACCATGATAAAAATAACTAAAGGAGTCAGTTTGACTCCCAAATGTTGCTCATGGCCCTCGATCTTTTGGCAGTCGACGATAATTTTTTTACCTCCTCCTAAGTTTGAGGATCTCGGGAAGAAACCCTTCCGAGCTACCGTCCTTCTTGATGGACGCTTGGTGACAGGTACTGTGGTGACATAACAATTCCCGGTATACAGCAACAAAGCCCGGGAACTGCCGATCTAAATCCTTGAACTCTTCGTTCATAGTGATGTACACTTCAAAGACTTATTTCCCCCAGGGCAGCTTGGAAATGATGTACATCTCGTAGGAGTACTAGCTCCTCTCCAGGCGTAAAGAAGGTTCCCATCCGCCGGTTGTACATCTCCAGGAGAGCCATGAACAACGGCTTATTTATGGGTAGACCATGATAGGTGCGCCGAATGGCATGGTAGAGGCCGATCTCGCACAGGGGAGTCTCATTCTTCTGCAGAATCTACATGGTCAAGTTGGCCCACGCGGGGATGGAGTTTATCCAGTTCAGCAGCACCAATCGGCGAACGGAATAGGACCCCTTCCGAGCAAGCTGGTTCAAGAAGGTGTCAGCTTGAGAGAACGTGAAATTGGAACCCGATACATTTATGATGGCACCCGGAGCCAGTCCCATCATGTACTGACTGACCGGTTCCCTTCTCGCATACGCTGACCCCAAATTTCTGTTATAATGGATGTTACCCACAATCATCCCGACTTGCTTGGGGTGAAGGAGTCCACCATCTTTCTGTCCAGCGGTAACATGTTGAACCATGACAGAGGAAAATGATGCTCCATCGGAGGATATGGATCGCCATCCCATCGAGAGTAAAGTCCTAACTCTCGGATATATCCAACACTCGGAGGTTCTTCACAGTCAAGGCATCCCCAAAGAGGATCGCCGGCTTAAGGTACTTTTCTCCAATTGCCCCGAGTTTATCATGGCATAGAGGAAGTAGAAGGGCTGGTTCATGATCATTCAGCCTCCCATAGGCTCATTTGTGGGAAGCTGGTTCGCCACATATTGGACTAGGTGGTCGAATCGCACACCCACTGATTGGGCCGAACCCACCAGGGGTTCTCCCGCTGGATTGATGGCAGATTCACTGAAAAAGGAAAAAAGAAACAAAGTTACAAGATGGCCAAGTGAAACCAACTTAGTGTTTCAGGGCTTATGCGCTCTATATTGGCAGGCCCTTATGCAGTCCAGTTCAAAATGAGCTTATGCGACACGGTTCAGCACCGCCTCATGCGGTCCAGTTCAAAATGAGCTTATGCGGCTCGGTTAGCATGGCCTTATGCGGCCCAGTTCAGACGAGCTTATGCGGCTCGGCTAGGTGCAGCCTCATGCGGCTCAGTTCAGATAAGCTTATACGGTTCTGCTTAGCAGGGCATTATACGGCCCAGTCCAGATGAGCTTATGTGGTCCGCTTAGCGGGCTTATGCGGTTCTGCTTAGTGGGCCTTATACGGCATAGTTCAAAGGGGGGCTTATGCGGTCCTGTTTGATGGGGCTTCATGCGGCTCAGTTCAGAGGGACTTATGTGGTTCTGTTCGACGGGTCCTTATGCGGGTCAGTTTGTAAAGTGCTTATGCGGCAACTATACGACTCTTATGCGGCTCGAAGATGGGGTATACCCCCATACGGCTCGGATGGGACGTACATGCGGCTCATACAATTTGAACAGTTCAATAAAGACGAAGAAGGCCCTCTCATAAAATATGCATAACCATGATGGTTAGGTTCTGAGTTCATGCAATTTCCTTACCACAATGGCGGGATGAACGTCGGGATGAACTTCAGGCGTCGCAGTTGACGTAGAAGCCACCCTTACGCTTCGCCGCAGCCTTGGAAGTCTTAGGGGCCATCGATGATCGAAGAAGAAGAAGAAGAAGACGACAGTTAGGGCAAAAAAATCTTGAATTAGAGAAGAAAGTAAAGAGTTTCTCTCTAAAAATTACCCTTATTTATAGGCGAACATGGGGGCACGTGGATCGATGAAACGCTTCGGATTATGTGCAGTAGACAAAACCGACTCTTTGGAGATTCATCAAGGCAAAAATCCAAAAATTTAAATCGACTCTTGGGATTCCCCAAAAAGACGGCTCTAAATCAAAATGAATCAAGAGCAATTAATGGGATGCCTACGTGACAGAAAGGACAGTATACGGCCAGAGCGGCCCATGTGGCCAGAGCAGTCTATGCGGTTAGGAAGTTCATGTGACCAGAGCAATCTATGCGGCTAGGAAGTCTATGCGGCCAGAGCAGTCCATGCGGTTATGAAGTTCATGCGGCCAGAATATCTATGCGGCCAGAATGGCTTATGTGGACATAGCCATGCTTCTTATTCAAAGTATTTCAATTTTACAAATTGAAAACTTTGAAGGGGGCCTTGTAGAAGCATGAAAAGAACAGGAAAGTCCATGGGCTCAAAAGAGGGAGTCTCATACGGTTCACAAAAGTCTCTTAAAAATTTATGCGGCTCAAGAGTCCTTTAGAGCTTCATGTGGCTCAAAAATCCTTCAGAGCCTCATGCGGCTCAGAAATCACCAATAGCTTCATGCGGCTTAGGTAAAAGCTACGTGGCCCTATGCGGTTCGTCTCTATAGCTGGCCATCGAGTAGCAGCCTCATTTAATGCTCTGACGCAACACGACAGCTCTGACATAAAGGTGAATTGACAGCTCTGACATAAAGTTGCAATGATAACTCTGACATAATGGCGCGCTCTTACACTACAACAAAAAACCCTTTTAATGACGCTCGACAGGGAGTTTTAATGACGGTTGATACATAAGCGTTATCAAGTTGAAAAATATTTTTTCTTGACGGTTTGGACTAATTTTGGGCTTTTTATAACGTTTATAAAACAAAACGTCATTAATACTTTAGAGCGGTAGCAAACTTGTAATTTTTTCACTGTATAAAAGCTAAGTGGGAGAGAGAGAAATTCATTTCTCATCCATTTTCTAAGGAGCAGCATCTCTCCAAACCTCTTCTCCCCCAATTTCCTCAAGAGTTAGGTTAGGGTTTCTGATCGATGGATCTTAGCCGAGGTGCGATCTCGACCATATCGGAGGGGTCGTCGGAGGACCTGAAGCCGGTGATGGAGGTCCGGCTGGTGAACACCGCGCGCACATGCTGGAGATCGGCGGCGGGTGAGTGTTTCATTCATTAGTCCTGAGGAATATACGGAAATGAAGTCCCTCTCCCACTCGTACTCTCTGCTCCTCCCAGGAGCTCACCGACTTTCACCATTCGCCCGCCGCCTCTTCAGCATCCGCAGCCTCAGCCAGAGGACCTCTCGTCCTCCATGGCATCAGTAGCATCAAGAGCGAGGGGGAGAGCTACCTGAAGCAGCCAAGGAGGTGAAGCTTTGGGGAGGCCGTTCGAGGAGAGCGTCATCCGCCGTCGAGCGCTTCAGCGAGTCCGTGCCTTCGACAAGGAGCTATACCACCATGACATCGCGGCAGCAAGGCCCACGCCTCGATGCTCGCCCACCAGGTGCTTGACCTAAATCCCCCGTCCCTCTTAAACGAATCTCCACCGCTGATATACCACCGTTTCATTGTCAGTGCAGGGGTTGATTACTGAGAGCGACAGGGACAGCATACTCTTGGCCTCGACGAGATCGAGAGGAGGATCGAGTCCGGGGAGTTCGTCTGGAGGCAGGACAGGGAGGACGTGCACATGAACATCGAGGCGGAGCTCACCGACCTTATCGCGAGCCCGCGAAGAAGCTGCACACCGCTAGGAGTAGGAACGACCAGGTCGTCACCGACCTCCGCCTCTGGTGCAGGGAGGCCATCGATGGGCTGCTCGCCAGAATCAAACAGCTGCAGGTAGATGTCGTGCCGATTGATACATCTATGAAAGAAATGATTATTTGATACTCTTAAGTGGTTATTTTTTTGTTATTTCAGGTGTCACTCGTTAACTTGGCTATGAAAAACAAAGGTTTGATAGTTCCTGGATACACTCACCTCCAGAGAGCACAACCTGTCCTGCTGCAACATCTTCTGTTATCTTACGTCGAGCAGGTAACACGATTTTTAATATTTTATAGCATCTGGAAATGACTATGGATTCATATCTAGGATGCTCCAAAAATCGGACATGTATTGAGCATGACTCGGAACACTCCTAAACACACTAGGACACACCAAAATCAGTGTTCTGTCAGTCTCCCTGTGTTGGTATAATCTCATGCCCGTACAATATAGATGCATATTAAAACAACAACTATTGGAGAAGTAACTCTTAAATCAGTCTTCACAACTTCCTAACTGCAAATGCTTTCGTTTTTTGTTCCTCAAGAAATAAGACTCCTTAATCTACTAGCGAAAGTCACCTTTCCAAACTGAAGAGATGGTAGACTATTATCATAACTTAAAAGTTCTACCAATTAAGGATGGAAAACTATCTAATGGCTAGAAAGATATGTTTTGGGCATATCATATTAAGGAAAGCTATGAACATATTTGAAAAGCTTGCAGCTAATTGTAACCAGAAAAATTAAAGACCGAGTTTAGTTGCTTTATCGAAGTTGGTTAGCTCTGACTTCTCAGTGCATAAGGTGATATCAATTGTTACGCAATGCCTTCATCCGCTAGGTGTTTTACATAAGTCAACTATTCCTGGAAAATAGGTTATGGATCTAATAGGCGATTTGAGATTGTCTAAAGGTATTTAAAACGTGTGAATTTATGCATTGTTTAAGGCACTACTGGCAGGGTAAAGTGTGCTGCGTGCGTGCAGTGATCAATATAGTTGGTGTGTTTGTTGTATGCCAACACTTGAATAAGCACACACACAAACTTGAGCATATTTTTATGCATTCCTTTCGGAGGTAAGTGAAAAGAGTTATGACAACACTGAAAACCAAATTAGTTATTAATGCTAAAATAATGAATTATGATTTTTGGTGTATAACACTCAACATTATACAAGTTAATTTTGAGGAGGAATTCGTGAATTCTGGTAACTTAACCCATATGTAGCATTTTTTTCTTTGAAGGTTAACAATGACATGAAAACTACTGTGTTTTTAGAGCATCCTCGCTTTATTATAACCAGTGGCTGCCTGCTCCATCTGCACATCTCATGATTCATAATTTCAAAAAATTCATTCACTTAATCTTGAAAATGTTCCTCAAGTCCGTAAATATCTTGTAGCTTGAACGCGATGCTCGGCGAATACTTTTGAATTGTACTCCGGTCCTCCTGCCGAATTAATCTAGTATCTTAACATACGAAACTTGTTTCTGTTAGGAGTGGTATTTCTTTGCGAGCTGTATATGATCAAGCACTATATTTTCTTTTCTACAACTATGACTATCCCACAATTTTGGAGTCAGACTTCTTCTCTTATGATATAGATCCTGTTGTCCTCCTTTTACTTTAATCATTCTTTTGAGATTGGGATTGGGAACAGAGATTTCATAGGCATCCCCAACTGGACCACTTAACTAAGACACATATGGTTATTATCTAATGGCTAGATTCTGTATAATACTAGTCGTGATACTTTAGTTTCTATGTTTCTTATATTACAAACAGTTCTTGCTCTAGGTTCAATTTCTGTGTCTCATTTCTTTGTGAATATGATTCAGGATTTGGTTAATATTGGAACACAGGATTTGGTTGAAGGGAGAGTAAGTATAAGAATTTTGACATTTATTCTTTTGTAGTGCAGTCTTGCTATGGCATTCTTGAATTATTCAGGTGTCTGCTCTGTTTGCAATTATTCTCGGGTTTGTTTTGATATACTTTTCTATGTGAAATACACATTTCTATCTATTTATAAAATAAATTGTTTTGTTATGATTGGTTTAGCTTCAAACTAGTTCATTTTGTGCACCTTTATGCTTCAAAACAACATTCTCTTGGTATAGTGATCTAAGACAATATCTGATTGCGTAGAGGCTCTAATTGGGGCATATTATGTTGGTGGCGGATTAACTGCTGCTCTTGCTGTATTGAAATGGTTAGGCATTGATACTGAACTTGAGTCTGAAATGGTTGGGAAAGCAATGACCACCTCTATGTCATTTGGAGTTGTGTTCCCAGATCTGATGACATGGAAATTCTGGAAAAGAAATTACGCTATGAGTTTGCTATTAAACTCCTTTTATTGGAGGCAATAACTCATGCTTCTAAAATTGGAACTAGCTACTGCTACCAAGTAAGCAAGTTTGGAAGTTTTTTCCTAGTTGATACTAGATACTGATATATTTATCATTTTTTGTTTGACACTCAAAATTACTTTTCATATTTATAATCATGCATTTGACTTCTTTTTCTTTATTTTTTCAAAACCAGAGGCTTGAATTTCTTGGTGATGCAGTACTAGACCTACTTATCACTTGGCTACTTCTTGGCTACTTCTTTAACACAAAGTGTATGGAGGGAGACATTTTTCAGGGTTTTGCTACGTGATGCCGACAGTTTTGATGTGCTCAAAGTTGAAGCCAATGTACTAATAGTTTTGAGGGTCTACTTACTAGTAGTAGTTGTAAATATGTATTTGATGTCTTATTTTGAAAAAATGTATTGAAGATGGTGATATATTTATGTATATATTTGTAAATGGATTAAATGGTACTCTATAACATTTAGATGTTTTCTTGTGAATATGGTTCAAAATGAATGTTTTGAAATTGAATTGAGCAACATTGAGCATTGATCTATAATTTTTGGAAAGTAATATATAAATGTGCAGAATTGAGCGTTATAAATGTGCTGAATTGAGTCTATACAATTATCTATTCATAACGCTTTTAAACTATGCTGAAAATAAGTGTAGCAGAAACTCATCATATTCATGACGGTTATTTTATGACGCTTTTAAAAAACATTTATAACACCCGTTTTCATGACGGTTGCTGTGGAAAAAAAAAGCGTCATGGTACGTCATTAATGACGGATTTTAGCCATCATTAAAAGGGTTTTTTGTTAGTGTTGGGGCGTTTGGTTCAAGTTTTTGAGGCTTAGAAATGGGATTTGAATTCCTTACCCATGTTTGGTAAGTTTAGGATTGGGAATGAGGAGGGAATATGAGGGGGTTAGATGGAAAAGCTATTCCCATGGATGTGGGAAAGCTATTCCCAAGCCCCCCATTGGGAATAGATTTGCTTTCCTAGGAATGATGTTTGACTATTTTGTTTGGACGGTTATACCCGCTTTATTTTTAAATTTTCAACTCTCATCCCAAATATGTGAATCATCATGAAATTAGTGAAAGGGCATTAAAGTAAAACCAAATAAATTAAGATTCCTATCCATGTGTGAACCAAACATAAATTTTTTTTTTTTAAATTTTGAACTACCTATTCCCAACCTAACCAAACAAGGGTATGGGAATGTTGAATTCCTTTCCCATGGGAAAGGAATTGAAAATCTATTCCTAGGAATCCAAAAACTTGATACAAACGAGCCCTTAGGGAAATGAAGGAAATCTTTATAGCTGGCATGATCCACCAATTCCGAAGCTCACTATGCGGTTACCTACTTTAATACGACCGCCACCTTCATGCGGCTGCCATATCATGCGTCTGCCATCTCCAAACGGCTGCCACCCTCATGCGGCTGCGACTTTCATGCGGCTGCCATCTCCATGCGGCTGCCACCCTCATGGCTGCCACCCTCATGCGGCTGCCACCCTCATGCTGCTGCCATCTTCATACGGCTGCCATCTCCATGCGGCTGTTACCATAATACGGCTCCGATTTTGGAAAGCAACGCCCATACGTCTCTAACACGTGGCCACCTTTATACGGTTCGGTTAGGGGCTACCCCCATGCGGCTACTACCCCATGCGGCTCGGATCATGGGGGCCACCCTCAGGTGACTCGGATTAAAGAACTTCTATGCGGTTCAGATAAGGCTACCCTCATGCGGCTCTGACACGAGGCCGCACTCATACGGCTCAACTATGATAGTCCTCCATGCGGCTCACAGCAGTTGGACACGTGGCAGGAGTTGAGCAAATCCCAACAATCCAGATTTATGGCAATCGACATAACAGGCAGTTGTGACACGTGGTAGGAGATTGATCCAGATTTATTCACTCGTATTTGTTGATATCAAAAAATCATCGCAATGTAGACTTGTTACAATCAACATTAACTGCCCATGCAGATTTGTTACAATCAACATTAATTACCTATGCAGATTTGGTGTAATCATCATTAACTGCCCAGATTTGTTACAATCAATATGACGGCCCAGATTAATTTCAAACAAACAAGATCAGGGCAAATCTTTACCAAATCCCTAATCGTCCACTTTTAAAGGATTAATTACTGCACACCCTACTTATCACAAAGCCCTATAAATAGCAAGGTGCCATTCCCTTGCATGGTAGGAGAAAAAGCGGCGAGACACAGAGAGAAGCATAAGAGCAGAGTATCCAGCAAAAGCATTTCTTCCCCGGAGCCTAAGCTACGTTCGATCGTCCAGGAGTAAGGCAGAGTTACCGTCACTCTCTCGAGCCTGTACCGTCACCCCCCAAAAAAAACTAAACAATTGTACTTAGATTGCTGTACCTAGGTTTTCATCCCTAGGCTTTCTTTGTACGAGCGAGTTTGTGTTGTGAAGTAAAAGTCCAGTCCTTCCATGAAACTGTTTGTTCTTTTATAAACAATGGCAAACAGTGTCATGGTTGGATCCATTATACTATTCGAGAATAGTGAGTTAGTAGAGGTTATGACCCCTCATGTTTATTACATGTGCATAGCTCTACCTCGCCACACGTAGGGTATAGCCTGACCTGATACTACTTGAGTAATAGTGTCACGACCCGGTCCCCAAATACTTGGGTCGAATCGGATCATGCCCAGCCTGTACCGTTGATGAGACGGCGGCAGTAAGCTGTAACCCATATGCAGGTGATCAACAACATTTGAAACTAAATTTGCCACAACATTTATTTAAACGATAATTTAAAACTTGTTCTTGATACAAGGATTCATAACTTAAAAAAAACCCAGAAACAACTAAACTCTCAAACTAAGTGGCATCTATAGGGACGCCACAACATCATCATCAGCTGGAAGTACCGTCGGGTACAAGTCAGGATCATAATAGCTATTGATCAGCATCTCCAGGTCATCAGTGGTACCTACGGTTATCCAGTCAGAAAAGCAAAGTATAGTTCATGCAAATTTTAACAATTAAAATGACAATTAATATCATGCATTTTTAAACATTTGAAAATGAAACAGTTTTGAAATACAGTACAGTGATATGAATAGGTAATGAATATGACGGATTGGGTTACAGTAGTATCCTAGCGATACGGTATGGCTTGTCCCCGTGTGAAGAGGGGAAAGCTAATACAGTCAGTTATTCTAATTTTGGATTTGGTCATATCCACTACCTACTCCCCCTGTCCCCAACAGTACAGTCAATACTCCCGAAAGAGTCCGTGTTTGAACAGTGGTTTAAAATTGCAATGAAATGATTGTTAAAATAATCGTAAATCCACATAAATGTTACTTGCCTTAAATTTCTCAAGTTGGACGAGTTTGGTACTTCGGAATTTGATCAGTCACACTCTTCTTTGAAGTCCTACATTCCGAAAATTTTTGTCTCAGAAACCACAACTCTAGAATTATCTAGTTACAATCTCTAGATTTGTTTCCTAGTCAATTTTAGTCTTGTATTAATCGACACAATCAAAGCACGCTTTTCTAGTGCGTTACAATTTAGGAAATCCAAATTTATGTTTTATTCCGAAAACTTGTTTTTATCAATTTATTGGGAAAAGTTAGTATTTTATAATTATACATATATATATATTTCTTTTCTTTAAATTAGAACATCATGAATTTCTAACTAATAATTAATAATAATGTTAATTAATTCTACACGTTCTCAATCCCAGCAAATCCACAGCTAATTTCTAGTTATTACAATTTACAAAAATAGATAAATGGGCTTATGCCCTTACATTTCCATGAATTAAAATAAGAGAAAGAAAAATGTTAGTCTTGTAAATTTACCTATAAAATTACATAATAATAATAATAACTAATAATTCTAATTTAAGAATAAAATAGAATGAGTCTCAGAACTGGTCCAATCTTCATTTACAGCTACTCTGCCTCAACGTCCGGACAGACCGGTGCGTTTGTATTTCACTGGGGCCCATTGACCGATAAGGTCGTCGCCTCAAAAATAATATCATTTCGAAAATCACTTTAAAATCAAATTTTATAGAAATTTCGGCAGCATTCCCTCTATTTCCGGGATAACCCAAAACTGGGAAACGCGTCGATTTTTCCTGCAAATAAATCCCAAACCAATATAACCACAAAAACTATTTTTTTTCAAACTAAAATCGAAGTCTAGAATTGATATCGAAACTTCCAAAATAAATCGAAAACTAACCACGTCTATTCCGAAATTATTCTCGAAAATTCCAAGAAATCACAGAACCCAAAATAGTATGTATATAAATCTATAACTACAGAACTGTTTCCGAAGGAGTCGAAAAATTCGAAATCGAAAAAAGATCACGAAGACCAAAAAAACCCACAGCATACTAATTCCGAAGAAATTCGGAAATGGAAACGTAATCGAAACGTAACCAACAATCTGAATTCCCGAAGGAATCAATGGACCAGGTATCATCACAGACTAAAAATAGGGAACTATGGAACTATCCAGAAGTTACCGAAATCGAAGGAATCCGAAGTGATGCCTCGGACTCGGAACGTTCCAGCACTCACGGACAGTAGGAAACCACAGATCTGGGTCGGGGTACGCTGACCGAGCGGAACAGAGTCGCGGGACAGCGCCGGAAAAGGCCGGGACAGCAGCGTGAGGAGAGATCGGCCGACAGGGGCTGAGGGGTCCTGGCCGGAGTTGGGCGCGGCCAGAAGGTCGGGGCCGGCTGCTCGGGTCGGACGCCTAGGTAGAGGGGCACGGGAATCCGCAGAGAGGGGCGCCGACGGTTTGGCCGGAGGGGCTCCGAGCGCAGCGCGGTGGGTCGCGCTGAAGGGGCTCAGCGTCGGGAAGCGGGGTCGGGTCTGGAGGCTGGGACGCGGCCTCAGGGCGTCGGAGAGGTCGCTCCGAGTGGTCGACCGCACTGGGATGTGCTCCTTGGCGGCAAGGTTGCCGAAAATTGGGGTTAGGGCTCAGGAGATAGGGTTTGAGAGTGGGGATGAAGAGAGTTGGATAAAGAGAAGGGATTATATAGAGATGGGAAAGAGATGTTACAGAAGGGGAACCACAAGAGTCAACCGTTTGGAAACCAAAGATCGGCTCCGGCCGTTTGGTCGGGAGAGAGGAAAGGTCATTCTTCCTTAATGAAGAGAGATGATACAGGTGTAAGAATAATGGGCTTTCTTTTTAATAGGTAATTTCTTAATAACTAATGGATTTTATGAAGAAATTTGGGCTTGGGAACAGGTATAAGAATAATGGGCTGTAGGCCAGCTACTAAATCTTGGTTTGGTCTCCAATATTTGGGCTAAACAAATGTAGTGTTTAATAAAATAATAGGGAAAAGCTTTTTAAATAATTTTCTTTAGAAAAAAATATAACTAACATTTATTTTTAAATAATTTTCTTTTAAATATTTTTAGTTTTAAATTGGGTTCGGGTCTGAGCCAAAAATAAAATTCCAAGTTATTAAAATTTTTTTTAAAAATAATTTGAAAAATTAACTGCAAACACATACTTAATAAAATTAAAATGTTACCGAAAAATTGTGGGTTTTACAACCTTCCCTCCTTAAGAAATTTCGTCCTCAAAATTTAAAGAGTTGGGTTAGAAATTACCTCAGGTCTCAAACAAATACGGGTACTTCTCCCGCATCTCATCCTCTCGTTCCCAGGTTGACTCGCCTGGGGAATCATGCCTCCACATTACTCGAACTATCGGAGTCACCGAGGTCCTGGTCTTCTTCTCTCCTCGGTCTAAAATCGCCACTGGCTTTTCATGCATAGTGAGGCTCGGTCCAATTTCCAGCTCTGAGTGGTCTAAGATGTGATTCTCATCAGGGACGTAGCCTCTGAGCTGTGAGACGTGAAAGACGTTGTGCACGCCTTCTAGATTAGCTGGTAGAGCTAACCTATATGCCACTTCTCCAATCCGACTCAGAACTTCAAATGGTCCAATGTACCTGGGACTCAGCTTCCCTGCTCTGCCAAATCTGATTGTACCTCTGGTAGGAGAAATCTTCACAAAGACTTTATCTCCTTCTTCAAACTCCAGTGGTCGACGACTGCTGTCTGCCCAATGCTTCTGTCTGTCCTGGGCAATTCTGAGCTTGTCTCTGATTATCTTCACTTTCTCTGCTGCGTCGGTCACCATCTCTGGGCCCAGCAGTACTCTTTCTCCTACGTCGTCCCATGCCAATGGTGTACGGCAATGACGTCCATACAGAGCCTCAAATGGGGTCATACCAATGCTGGCTTGGTAGCTGTTATTATAAGAAAACTCTACCAAGTGCAAATGGTCTTCCTACGATCCTCCGAACTCTAAGACACACGATCTCAGCATATCCTCCAGTGTCTGAATCGTCCTCTCTGATTGACCATCTGTCTGGGGGTGGTAGGCAGTGCTGAACTTCAACTGTGTCCCCAGGCTGTCATGCAAATTTTTCCAAAAGTGAGAAGTGAAACGAGTGTCTCGATCAGATACAATGCTTACCGGTACTCCATGAATCCGGTAGATGTGTCGCATGTATAGTGCCGCCAGCTTCTCGGTGGATAAACCAACCTTGAAGGGAATAAAGTGAGCTGACTTGGTTAGTCGGTCCACTATAACCCAAATGGCATCCTTCCCTCCTTGGAAACGAGGCAAACCTAACACGAAATCCATTGTGATGTGCTCCCACTTCCACTCCGGAATGTCCAGCGGTTGTAGAAGTCCTGCGGGTCTCTGTCTACTGGCTTTCACTTGCTGACAGATTAAATATCTCGCCATGAATCTGGACACATCTTTCTTTATTCCATACCACCAAACAATAGTGCGCATATCCTGATACATCTTATTAGCTCCAGGATGTATAGAATACTGTGACTGGTGTGCTTCCTTTATCAGCTCGTTCTTCAGTTCGCCAGATGGTACACAAAGCCTCGTACCATTCTTCAAAGCTCCATCGTTGGCGATTGAGAAACCCTCAAGTGTTCCCGCCAACACTTGGTCTCTCAGTTTGCAAAGTGCCTCATCTTGAAACTGAGTCTCCTTGATCTTGTCCATCAGATACGAGCTCACTTGCAACTTCATCAGTACTGAATCAGCATCCAGCTCCATCCTTCTATCTCCAGGCAATATGATCTCTAATCTAAGCTTCTCGATGTCCTCTAGCAGATGCCGCTCCTTGGTCAAGAACATCGCCACTGGGTATCGACTAAGTGCATCAGCGACCACATTAGCCTTACCCGGTGGTATTACAGGTCAATGTCAAAGTCCTTCATTAGCTCTAACCATCTTCTTTGTCTCATGTTCAACTCTTTCTGAGTGAAAACATACTTCAGACTTTTGTGATCTGTGTATATTTCCACTCTCTCTCCATACAGATAGTGCTTCCATAGCTTCAACGCAAAGATAACTGCCGCCAGCTCCAGGTCATGTGTGGGATAATTCTTCTCATGGTTCCGTAATTGCCTAGATGCGTAAGCAATCACTTTCCCATTCTGTTGAAGAACACATCCCAGTCATTTTCTAGAGGTATCACTGTAGATTGTGAAACCACCGGATCCTGCGGGTAGCGCAAGGATTGGTGCAGTGGTAAGCCTCTTCTTCAGCCCGTCAATTGCTGCCTGACACTCTTCCGTCCAGACGAACTCTTCATTCTTCCGAGTCAGCTTCGTCATTGGTTCAGCAATTCTAGCAAAGTCCTTCACAAACTTCCGGTAGTAACCCGCCAAACCCAAGAAACTCCTGATTTCAGCAACTGAGCTTGGGGTAGACCATTTCTCCACAGCAGCTATCTTCTTAGGATCCACCGAAATTCCTTCTCCTGTGACAATATGGCCAAGAAAATCCACCTTGTCTAGAAAGAATTCACATTTGGATAGCTTACCATATAACTTCTCTTTCCTTAAAGTTCCCAAAACTTTCCTGAGATGCTCCTCATGCTCCTCTTCCGTCTTCGAATAGATCAAAATGTCATCAATGAAGACAACAACAAATTGATCTAAGTATTCATGGAAAACCTTGTTCATAAGGTTCATGAATACAGCCGGAGCATTTGTCAGTCCAAACGGCATGACCAAGAATTCAAACTACCCATACTTGGTGTTGAACGCCGTCTTGGGAATGTCCTCCTTCCTGACCTTGATCTGATGGTAGCCAGATCTAAGATCAATCTTCGAGAACACCTTGGCTCCACTGAGTTGGTCAAATAAGTCATCGATCCGGGGCAAAGGGTACTTGTTCTTGATTGTGATATTGTTCAGCGCCCGGTAGTCGATGCACATCCTCACAGTTCTGTCCTTCTTGGGAACAAACAAGACAGGCACTCCCCAGGGTGAAGCTCCGTCTTGAATGAATCCCAGAGCCTTCAGTTCATTGATCTGATCCTTCATCTCCTTGGCCTCCTTCGGGTTGACTCTATAGCATCCCTTAGAAATAGGGGAAGAACCGGGGACTAGGTCAATGGTGAACTCCAAGTCTCGGTCTGGGGGTAACCCGGGAAGACTATCAGGAAAAACATCCATAAATTCCGCTATGATAGGGTGCGGAGGTCTGGACTCTTCAGTGATAGAGGTATAGGTAACACATTCTATCTCCTCCGGAGTTCGAGAGATTTCAAACTCTGGTTCTCCAGGTGGACTGAAGACTACACATCCTCGATGATAGTCTATCAGCGCATGCTGCTTACTTAACCAGTCCATCCCTAAGACTACATCATAGTTAGGTAAGGGCATGAAAAGCAAAGGTGCTATAAAGTTATGGCCAGCTATGGTGATAGGGCATTCACAGATTTCAGTGATAGGTAGGGGTCCTCCTCCAGTCATAACTCTATAGATCTTCTTGCTAAAGCCAGTAACTATATGGTGTGCAGATATAAATTTGGTGGCTATGAAACTATGAGATGCTCCCGAATCAAATAAAGCTAAGGCAAGGTAGGAATGCACATAGATAGAACCTGATATGACATCCGCTACAGGTTCCTGAGCTGGCTCTGATTCTACTGCTATCAGGGCAAAAGCTCGCCCCGTCTTCTGTTGATGTTGCCCAAACTGTTGTTGCTGAGTGGACAGAGGTCCTTTCTGCGGAGTTGCTCCAGTCCGGTTGGTCGACAAAGGGCAGTCCCTCACTTGATGGGTGGAAGACCCACAGACTAGGCAGTGCCCTAGTCTTTTCCTACAGATGTTTGCCAGATGTCCCGGCCTCTTGCAAAAGTCGCAGATGGGGATCTGCCTCTGAGGCGCCTTGTCATTGTTCCTCGCCTGCTGGTAGGGAGGACGGTTGTTGTTGTTGCTGTTGTTATTGTTGTTGTTAGGCTTCTTCTGATTACCCTGGAAGTTGTTAGTTCCAGGATAATCTCTCTTCGAGCGGGCAGGTTGGCTCTTCTCTATGTCTTGTGCTCTCTCCAGGATCTTCTCATAAGTCTTAGCACCGCCTGAGATCACATGGGTGCGGATCTCTTCTCTTAGTCCATATCTGAACCTTTCAGCACGATCGTCAGGGTCAGCCACCAGGTTCTTGGCAAATCGGCTGAGCTGGCCGAATTCAGCAACATACTCTCCCACAGTCATGTTACCCTGCTTCAGGTTATGGAATTGTCGCTCCATCTCCCGTAACTCTAAAGTTGGGAAGAACTTCCTCTTGAACAACCTCTTGAAGGTATCCCAGTCAACCTGTCTATCCTGGAGTCGGGGTTCATTCCGATACCAGGTGCGTGCTACATTCTGCAGTTGGAGTCCCACTGCTTCAGCCTTGAGATCTTCTGGAAGCCGAGCAACGCTTAGAAGACGCTCCATATTACCGAGCCATTCGTCAGCATAGACAATTCCCTCGGTTCCCTTGAAGGGTCGAGGGTTCTGCTTCTTAAAGCTCTCAATATCGCCCACTTTGGCAATATGATTCCCATTAATTAAATGGCCTTAATATTACATAAATTAATCCTTAAATTTATGTTATACCTTGGCAGGCCTTGGTTTCTGTTGAGCTGCTTCTCCTCTTTCCAGTGCAGCCATTGCCACGCTATGGGCATTTTCCATGCCTTCTCTCAGAATGGCCGTCTGCTCGCGATGAGCTTCAGCTTGAGTTCTCTGGGCTTCTAGCACTCCTCTTAGCAGACCTATGAGGTCAGTGGGGTCCACAGGCACCGGTGGGGCAGCTGGAGTGGGCGAAACCATAGGGGGTTGCATCTATGTCCGAGAAGATGATGGATCCGTCGTTGTATTATGGGGACGATCGGCCAGCTGCCGAGGTGTAGGATCCGGACTTGATTGGGGAGGTGGGGTATGGTCAGGTGTTGACATCCTATCGCCAGCAGGGTTGGTATTGTCAGTGGCCATTCTCTGGAAGGTTTAGGATATAAACATAAGCAAGGTAGCCTATCTATAATCAAACAAAAATATTTAATTATAATATATTTCGGTCCTATGTCGTGGCAAATTAATGTTCTAATGTTCTAAATGTTTCCTAGGTTTTCCTAAGTTGTTGATTGATTGACCTGCATGGGCCACCACTAAAAACATGTCACGACCCGGTCCCCAAATACTTGGGTCGAATCGGATCATGCCCAGCCTGCACCCTTGATGAGACGGCGGCAGTAAGCTGTAATCCATATGCAGGTGATCAACAACATTTGAAACTAAATTTGCCACAACATTTATTTAAACGATAATTTAAAACTTGTTCTTGATACAAGGATTCATAACTTAAAAAAAAAACACAGAAATAACTAAACTCTCAAACTAAGTGGCATCTATGGAGACGCCACAACATCATCATCAGCTGGAAGTACCGCCGGGTACAAGTCAGGATCATAATAGCTATTGATCAGCATCTCCAGGTCATCAGTGGTACCTACGGTTATCCAGTCAGGAAAGGAGCAAAGTACAGTTCATGTAAATTTTAACAATTAAAATGACAATTAATATCATGCATTTTTAAACAGTTTGAAAATGAAACAGTTTTGAAATACAGTACAGTGATATGAATAGGTAATGAATATGACCGGATTGGGTTACAGTAGTATCCTAGTGATACGGTATGGCTTGTCCCCGTGTGAAGAGGGGAAAGCTAATACAGTCAGTTATTCTAATTTTGGATTTGGTCATATCCACTACTCTACTCCCCCAGTCCCCAACAGTACAGTCAATACTCCCGAAAGAGTCCGTGTTTGAACAGTGGTTTAAAATTGCAATGAAATGATTGTTAAAATAATCGTAAATCCACATAAATGTACTTGCCTTAAATTTCTCAAGTTGGACGAGTTTGGTACTTCGGAATTTGATCAGTCATACTCTTCTTTGAAGTCCTACATTCCGAAAATTTTTGTCTTAGAAACCACAACTCTAGAATTATCTAGTTACAATCTCTAGATTTTGTTTCCTAGTCAATTTTAGTCTTGTATTAATCGACACAATCAAAGCACGCTTTTCTAGTGCGTTACAATTTAGGAAATCCAAATTTATGTTTTATTCCGAAAAACTTGTTTTTATCAATTTATTGGGAAAAAGTTAGTATTTTATAATTATACATATAAATATATATTTCTTTTCTTTAAATGAGAACATCATGAATTTCTAACTAATAATTAATAATAATGTTAATTAATTCTACACGTTCTCAATCCCAGCAAATCCACAGCTAATTTCTAGTTATTACAATTTACAAAAATAGATAAATTTGCTTATGCCCTTACATTTCCATGAATTAAAATAAGAGAAAAAAATGTTAGTCTTGTAAATTTACCTATAAAATTACATAATAATAATAATAACTAATAATTCTAATTTAAGAATAAAATAGAATGAGTCTCAGAACTGGTCCAATCTTCATTTACAGCTACTCTGCCACAACGTCCGGACAGACCGGTGTGTTTGCATTTCAGTGGGGCCCATTGACCGATAAGGTCGTCGCCTCAAAAATAATATCATTTCCGAAAATCACTTTAAAATCAAATTTTATAGAAATTTCGGCAGCATTCCCTCTATTTACTGGATAACCCAAAACTGGGAAACGTGCCAATTTTTCCTACAAATAAATCCCAAACCAATATAACCACAAAAACTATTTTTTTTCAAACTAAAATCGAAGTCCAGAATTGATATCGAAACTTCCAAAATAAATCGGAAAACTAACCACGTCTATTCCGAAATTATTCTCGAAAATTCTAAGAAATCACAGAACCCAAAATAGTACGTATATAAATCTATAACTACAGAACTGTTTTCGAAGGAGTCGAAAAAATTCCGAAATCGAAAAAGATCGCGAAGACCAAAAAAACCCACAGCATACTAATTTTGAAGAAACTTCGGAAATGGAAACGTAATCGAAACGTAACCAACAATCTGAATTCCCGAAGGAATCAATGGACCAGGTATTATCACAGACTAAAAATAGGAAACTATGGAACTATCCAAAAGTTACCGAAATTGAAGGAATCCAAAGTGATGCCTCGGACTCGGAACGTTCCAGCACTCACGGACAGTAGGAAACCATAGATCTGGGTCGGGGTACGCTGACCGAGCGGAACAGAGTCGCGAGACAGCGCCGGAGGAAGGCCGGGACAGCAGCGGCGAGGGGAGATCGGCCGACAGGGGCTGAGGGGTCCTGGCCGGAGTTGGGCACGGCCAGAAGGTCGGGGTCGGCTGCTCGGATCGGACGCCTAGGTAGAGGGACGCGGGAATCCGCAGAGAGGGGCGCCGGCGGGTCGGCCGGAGGGGCTCCGAGCGCAGCGCGGTGGGTCGCGCTGAAGGGGCTCGGCGTCGAGAAGCGGGGGTCGGGTCTGGAGGCTGGGGCGCGGTCTCAGGGCGTCGGGGAGGTCGCTCCGGGTGGTCGACCGCACTGGGATGTGCTCCTTGGCGGCGAGGTTGCCGAAAAATTAGGGTTAGGGCTCAGGAGATAGGGTTTGAGAGTGGGGATGAAGAGAGTTGGATAAAGAGAAGGGATTATATAGAGATGGGAAAGAGATGTTACAGAAGGGGAACCACAAGAGTCAACCGTTTGAAAACCAAAGATTGGCTCCGGCCGTTTGGTCGGGAGAGCGGAAAGGTCATTCTTCCTTAAGGAAGAGAGATGATACAGGTGTAAGAATAATGGGCTTTCTTTTTAATAGGTAATTTCTTAATAACTAATGGATTTTTATGAAGAAATTTTGGCTTGGGAACAGGTATAAGAATAATGGGCTTTAGGCCATAGCTACTAAATCTTGGTTTGGTCTCCAATATTTGGGCTAAACAAATGTAGTATTTAATAAAATAATAGGGAAAAGCTTTTCAAATAATTTTCTTTAGAAAAAAATATAACTAAACATTTATTTTTAAATAATTTTCTTTTAAATATTTTTAGTTTTAAATTGGGTTCGGGTCTGAGCCAAAAATAAAATTCCAAGTTATTAAAAAAATTTTAAAATAATAATTGGAAAAATTAACTGGCAAACACACACTTAATAAATTAAAATGTAACCGAAAAATTGTGGGTTTTACAAATAGCTTTCCATTTTGGTCGGCCTGATCTGCAGGTTTACCTTTGCTTGTTCTTGTGCATAGCCGGTCAAATAGAACAGCCTGATCTAGACCCAAATCAATCACACAATGCTCTAATATCTCAAGTCACCGTTTATATTTACATTGTACATCAGATTACCTATACTGCTTTACATTCCAGTTTTATCTTATATCTCATACTATGACATGATATTCAGTTTACCTTGTACTATTTTATTTCTAGTCATAATATTCTGTTTTGTATTCCATTATAACTGATTCTTATAGTATTTGTCAATACATTGGAACTGTTGTTGGCGTTTGTACTTCGCTCCAATCCTAATTGGATAACTATTTTTCAGAGGACTTAGATGTTGATTGCTTGTCCTTCTACAGGTTTTGCATTAATGGAGACTTTGACCAGGGCTAGCCTGTGGAGCCGGTGTTCGTAGAGGATGCACCGTCTGTAGTAACATTGATTAGTTAGGTTTTAACTGGATTTGTATTCCAGCTTGATACTTTGTGTCTGTAGAACTTATTTGGGATTTGTTTTATGTCTTAAATTCAGAACTTGCGTTTGTGACTCTACTTTTATTTCATACTATCTATTTCATCTTTATCTCTATCATATTCGTGCTTATCTTCCCTAGATTCATGTGATTGATTTGTGATTATATTCCTCCGTACGGAGATGACAGGTTATCTTCATTGTGCGTTAGATGTTATATGTAAAAGATGACCTATACAGTATTCTACCACCGACTCTACGGCGTATACTTGAAGTACCTACGTGCTCGTGCCCCTAAACAGGGTGCAGGCCGAGACATGTTTTTGTAGTGGCCCATGCAGGTCTGAGTCGCAACTAGGATAAATTCGTAATGGTGCTCGACTTAGTGTAATAATTAGGAGCCTGCTATAAAGATATAAGTTCTAAGTTATGGTAGGAGTTACTCAATCCCAATAAGGACTTCTTGAGAGATTCTTGGGAATGTGTCAGTGGTGAGAGGGGTCGGGTTCAGGTCAGTATCAGAGATCTTGGGCCTTGGTATCAGAGTTTGGGTTAGAGTATCATAGGTTAGTTGATGTTAGTATCAACTTGACTGTTAGTATCAGTACCAATTAGTGAGATTAGAAGAGTGAACGAGTGTGTAGCAGTGTAGATGAAGGTCGGGTACTGCTCTGTAGCAGAGCAAGCAGGATATGGTGAAGCAGTAAGTGCCGCAATGGCACTTAGCTATTGAGTTTGGCCATGGGTTAGCCTTGTGGTTAGGTTTGGCACCTGCAGTCGCAGTGCAAATGGCTAATTGGCCATTTGAATTGGCCATTTGGCTATGGGTCATTTGGTTTGGGCCATTGGCCAGTCATTTGGCTCTTAGCCTACTGCAGTGTGCAGTAAGTTAAGGGGTTGGGCAAGGGCTATCAGAGATGTGTGAGTGCAATAGGTGTATCAGAGAATTGGAGGTTTTAAGTGAGTATTGGTTAGGATACTCAATAGAGTATCATAGTTAGTATCCTAGTGAGTATCTTCAGGAATCAAATATTAAGTTAGTGTTAAGTTAGTATTCTACAGGTATCCTTAGAGTTGGTGACTTGAGTGTTAGTTTCAATAGATGTTAGTATTGATATGTGAGTGTGAGAGTGAATGTGAGATTAGTTCGTGTTAGAGAATTTGATAAGTTAGTATGTTAGCATGTTAGGATGTTAGTGTTAGTAGGATATTGAGTTTGTAGTAGTAATATGATATGTTGGTTCAGATATATTGGATTTATTTGGGTTCTGATGTTAGTTTTTGTTAGTGAATAGGTTATGAGTTAGGACTTGTGCAGTATATCAGAGCATAGACTTTGGCTTTGAGGCTTAGCAATTGCAGTAAGAGCATAACAGCCTTAGCTCATTGGCAATGTAGCAGCAGCACATTACAACAGCATTAGCATGTAGAGAATTTGCCTGTAATTGTATTACAGCAGCAGCAATAGTATGTTGCAGTAGCCATGCAGCATAGCACTAGCAATAACAGCAGCATTAGCCTATGCAGGGCACTAGGCAGATGTTGCCCTTCTGCACTAGGCAGCAGGGGTTTGTTCCTCTTAGACAGGTTGGTTTTGTGGTATATGGGTATTACGGTTATAGGATATGTGTTAGCTTGGTTAGAAATTTGTATGTGTTAGATTGAATGTGAGGGTATCATGTGAGTTAGAATACTTGAGGGTATCTCAGTAATGAGAAATTGTGAGTTAGCATCTAGATTAGGAGTTTGCTAGTATCTTGGTAGGATATTAGCTAGTGGTTGGATATGTTAGATGTTAGTTCAAGGTTAGAGGGGATATCTAGATGTCTAGATAGGATACTAACTATATATATATATATATATATATATATATATATATATATATATATATATATAAATTAAAAAAATATATATATATATATATATATATATATATATATATATATATGTTGTATATATATGTTGTATAGGATATAACTATATATATATATGGTATTGGATGTTTACCTACTAGCAAGGTAAATGAGAAGTTAGCCTATAGCCTAAGATAGAGTATTACCACTCTAGGATAAATAGTGTATTACCAAATATATAGGGTATATCCTATATATGTGAACATACATGTATAAAGTAATTTTGGGTATGTGAATACCTAGATTAAGGTATCTAAGTAGGTATGACTTGATTTTGGCTCAACATGACCATGGTTGACCAAGGTTGACTATTTTGATTAGAAGTCAACCTTGAGTCGACATTTGACCTAGATTGGACTAGAGTTTGACCAGAGTTGACCAGTTAACCAAAAGTCAACTATAAGTCAATACTTGACCTAGTTTAACCTAGATTGCATATCATACACTAGAAAACCATGCCTAACACTGTTAAACCCTATTTAACATATGTATATCTCATTTATAGGTCTGTGACTCCATATTAAGTCTCAATTCATATTGACAGCTCAGGACCGCAGGCGAGTACATTCTCTGATAGTTTTTATTGCTTTGATATTTACTTTATCTGTTCAGTTGTAGTGTTTTATTTGATTTTTGACACGTGGATACACGGACTTGTGTACATTGGATCCCGTCATGAGATATTATTTCCAGTTTACCTGGTATATAGGTACATTGTTCGATCTTATTTCTTGTACTTGTATAGACACCGAGTAAGCTGGCCCCCTGCTCTTTGAATCCCGTGTCATTACGTGTCATGGTTGGATCCATTATACTATTCGGGGATGGAGAGTTATTATAGGTTATAAGATCAATACCCCTCCTATTTACTACTTATGCATAGCTCCACCTTCGCCACACGTAGGGTGTAGCCTGACCTCATATTACTTGAGTAATAGCTTTCTATTTTGGTTGGCCTGATCTCCAGGTTTACCTGTGCTTGTTCTTGTACATAGCTGATCAAATGGAACAGCCTGATCTGGACCCAAGCTGATCACATAACGCTCTAATATCTCAAGGTACCGTTTATATTTATATTGTACATCGGATTACCTGTACTGCTTTACATTCCAGTTTTACCTTATATCTCACACCTTGACATGATATTCAGTTTACCTTGTACTATTTTATTTTCAGTCTTGATATTCTATCTTGTATTCTGTTATAACTATTTCTTATAGTATTTGTCAATTCATTGGAACTGTTGTCGGCGTTTGTACTTTGCTCCAATCCTGACTGGATAACTATTTTCAGATGACTTAGATGTTGATTGCTCGACCTTCTACTGGTTTGGCATTTATGAAGACTTTAACAAGGGCTTACCTGTGGAGCCGGTACTAGTAGAGGACGCACCTCCTGTAGTGACTTAGATTAGTTAGGTTTTGACTGGATTTGTATTCCAGCTTGATACTTTGTGTCTGTAGAACTTATTTAGGATTTATATTATGTCTTAAATTTTGAACTTGTGTTTATAACTCTACTTTTATTTCAAACTATCTATTTCATCTTTATCTCTATCATATTCGTGCTTCTCTTCCCTAGATTTATATGATTGAGTTGTGATTATATTCCTCCGTGCGGAGGTGACAAGTTATATTCATTGTGTGTAGATATTATATGTTTTAGATGACCTATACAGCATTCTACCACTGACTCTGCGGCATAGGCTGGACATACCTACGTGCTCATGCCCCTAAACAGAGTGCGGGCCGTGATACATTTTTGTGGTGGCCCATGCAGGTCTTAGTCATAACGATTTAGTAATGGTGCTCACTTAGAGTACTAATTATGAGCCTGCTATTAGGATATAGGTTCTAAGTTATGGTAGGAGTTACTCAATCCCAGTTAAGACTTCTTGAGAGATTCCAGGGACGACCCCTAAGAATCTTATTTTGAACGTCAATTTGAAATCCTTTCTTGTTTTTTTCACCCTTGCTTCTTATTATTGAATTTGATTTTGATGGTTCATTGTTGACTTGATTTTTATATCGAGATAAATTTTATGGACCGGATTACGGTATCTTCTGATAACATATGATGACGAGGACAAAAAAGAAGGTAAAACGTCTACTTGGTTATAGAGCCTGGAGTTTATAGCAACCATATTAGCCGGCGTGGCAAAAACGTAGGGACCTGAATTCAGATGTACCTTAATTATGAAATTTTGAATTCCTCGCAGCTATACTAGTCGGCACAGCAAGGATTCTAAATGACATGATTATAGAGGTTAATACCCCAGTTATGGAATCTATCATTTAATGCAGCTTTGCTTACTAGCATGGCAATGATTCCGAGTATCATGATTTTGGGCAGACGCATATGATTATCAGATTGTATCTTAAAATGGTTCTTAACGTACCATCTCTATCAATTACTTATGTTATTATAGGATTAAGTTCCACCATCAGTTGTCCTTCCTTGATAATATCACATCTGGTGTCATATTGATTTCTTTTGTCAATCTGTCTTCTGGTTGCCGGAGACCAGATCGTAATGAACTGGAACTGTTGCAGCGACGGAGAGGTCTGCTACTTCAGAACCTCCTCCTCTAGCTGCAGAAGATGTAGATTTGGGAGCTGATTCTACTGTGTCAACAGCTCCTGGGGGTATTCCTCCATCGGTCCAGAGGATTGTTCTCGTACAGTCGGAACCTCTTCTTCTACCTCCACCACCGACTGACGCAGTACAGATGTTCGTATTGTTCCAGCAGATGATGAAGGCGCAGAGAGCTCAAGCCTAGGCACAACAGCGACATGCTGAGGAGTTGCGTCGAAGCATCGATAGTGCCCACCAGTTGGCACTTGCTGCAATAGAGAAGGTGGCTACCGCTGCGCCTCAGGAAGCTCCGTTTCAGCAGCAGCCCCAGAGGTGGGGAAATCAGGATTTTCTTTGCAACTATTGCAAGAAACCTGGCCATTTTTGGGATGTCTGCAAGAAGAGATTGAAGGTGTGTCTATTTTATGGGTCAACTGCGCACCAGATGAGGGTTTGCCCTGCTTTGCCCCCATTTGGTGGAGCACAAGGCCAGGGAGAGGGTCGCACTTCTGGGCGTCATATAGTTACCTTCGAGGATATTCTGATGGATGCCCAGATCGCGGAGGAGGTTTTGGGCCTCAGGCCCAAGAGAGGCAGTGATGCCATGGGTGGTGCTGGCAGTTGTGCGGGACCGGCGAAGCGTCCCCAGCTTTTGCATCAATCATTCCAGCCACCACAACAGTAGTTCCATGCTCCAGCTAGGGCCCAGGTTCTGCAGTTTTATGGAGCGATACGAGCCCTAGTACATCAAGAGGAGGAGCAGCCTCAGGGGCAGTTTCATCCATCTCCCACTTGTACCGACTGTCGGAGGTCAGGCCATACTTAGGAGGTGTACAAAAATGGCCTGGGAGCGTGCTTCCATTGTGGATCAACAGAGCATCTAGTGAGGGATTGTTTCTTAAGCTATCATCGTCCTGGCCAGTTTCTATATCAAGGACCGGGAGATAGAGTTAGGCCAACTGTGGCAGAGCGCCATGCCCCGCACCAGCAGAGGAGATACCCCAGCAGGCCAGGGCTTTTGCGCTGACAGTCGAGGAGGCCAATGCTACAAGTGATGGGTTAGCAGGTTTGTCTTTCTGTTCTTCTTCTGTCCTTTCTCATATTTTTGTGTGCTTCGATAGTACCCCTTAGATTATGTTTTGTGCTGTGATAGATAGTATAGTGACCCTGATTGAGACCGTGATATCACGACCAGTAGGACCATGATTTGTATGCATTACTTAAATATATTTTTGACCATGATTGTTGGGTGCCTGACCTAGAGAAGAGTACAACTAACTTAAATTTTGAGGATAAAATTTTTCTAAGGGGATAAGATTATCACTACCACATTTCCAGAATAGGAGTCTTTTTGTCATTTGTATTATTATACATAGTGGGTATTTTTTTATTAATTAAATATGATTGTGTCAATTATTAGTTGACTGACCCATTAATTGAACCTTAGCTTGTGAACCCAATTAGACTAGACATGACCACTTGAGCCGACATCCTAGGATGAACTTAACTAGGTACATTAAAGTCATGTTAGGCTTAGTGTAGACGAGAATTTAATCCCATGCTTAAACCCATGCTTAGCGTACAATTAACCCTTTAACTAGGAGATGGTTCATGATAACTTGAGAGGATAAATTATATATTTTAGGGGGGTTTTTAGGGCTTCCCCTCTTGGCTGGTATTAATGAGCCATTCATCTTCTTTCTCATTTAATTAGCCTCCACAAAACCATAGAATAGTCCCTTTCCATTTCCATGGATTCCTACCATTAAAACTATCCCAAATTCTCCCAAACTCCTCCAAAACCTTCATTCTTCAAGGCTAGGAGCTTGGAGATCTAAGGAGCTCGTGCGGAAGTGTCCAAGGAGGAGGAAATTGTGTCTAACTTGACACAAGAGCATTCCAAAAGAGATTTTATTGGGAAATCAACCACCTAATAGGTAAAACCTTATAATTTCATACTTTTATATCCTTCTTCATGCATGACACATTGTAGGAGCACCTACATTGGTTAGGGATACCCATGGAGATGTGAGCAAGGCTCTAACCTTCCTTTTTGTGTAACTCACAAGGGTTTTTTGTGCCATCCTTGGTAAAATCCAAGGAGAGCCCCCAAGTGTTTGATGAAATGCCTCATAGGATAATTTGGGCCTTGTTTTCATATTTGACGATATATTTGGGTAGGTTATCCTTAGCTAGGCTATTAGAATGCTTTATATATATATATATATATATATATATATATATATATATATATATATATATATATATATATATATATATATATATATGGATGGGTTCCCTCCTGGCCGATCCCTCTCCCCCGCTCTTTTCCTCCTGGCCCCCTCCGCCGCCCGTCGATCCCGTCCTCCCACCCTCCGATCAGCCGAAACTGTCGTCCTCCCCCTCCGCTCTCCGACGGCATCATGGTCACCACCGACGCGTTTCCCCGTACCCCGCAGCCTCTCCTTCCAAGTCATGCGGCCTCCCCCGTCCGTCCGGTTGGACCCGGACTGGCCATTCCCGCTCCGGGCTGCGGCGCCGGCCACCACGCTCCTCCCTCCCCTCTCTTCTAGGATGCCCTCCTCCTCGGAGATCCCCCTCGCCATCCGCCGTCTGGCCCGTCAACGTCGGACGAGCCCCTCGACTCGCACCCTCGTCTAGCCTGACAGCTCAGGCCGTGTCGAACACCTCCCCTTTGAGTCTTTTGGCGTTACTCTGAACATTCAGTGTTGTGGAGGAGGCACGACCGTTGGTTCCGCTGGACGGCGACCCCCCTCCCCTTCCCCTCCTCTCCCCCACCCGTCAGTTTCTACCCCCTCCTTCCTCCTCGCACTCGCTGGTCGCAGGAGCTCACCGCCCTGGTCGACCGCTCCTCGGCGCTGCTACGGCAGAGCCACTCCGTACTTGCGCCCCTACTGAGCTGGCCGCCCCCCTCCGTCCCTGGTGTGGGACGTGTCGCTCCACCTCCATCTGCTGTCCCGGGAGCAACACCTATTGCGCCGCCGTCGGCCGCCCCTCCACTGCGGTGGCCTCTTCTTTCCGTGCCTGGCATTCGTCTCCCCGTCGACGTGACCTCGGCTGGCCCGCCCTCGGTTCCCTCAATGGTGGCCTGCACGGAGCCATTGGCAGCGTCCCATCTGTCCCATCCACCCACGTGGGTCTGCCACCTCGGGGGGACCGCGCCTCGAGCATTACGCGTTGACGACCCCGCTTCGAGGTCCTCGGTTGGCCCGCCAGTTCCCCCGCTTGCGCTCGGTGATTTAGAGAAGTCTGTGGGCATCCCCTTTGTGGCGCAGCTATTTTCTGCCCCCTCTGCGCAGGGATTAGTCATCCCTCCACAGTCAGACCGGCTTTGCACAGGGATTCATTCTCCCCCCTTTGTCCTGTCGGTGGGCCCCTCCATCGTGGCGCAGCACTTGTCTACCCCCCTGAGCTGCTTTGTACAAGGATTCATTATACCTCCTCTGACCTGTCGGTGGGCCCCCCCACATGGCGCATCACTTGTCTACCCCCTCTGCGCAGTTGGCTTCTAAATCGTCCCTTTGTGCTAGGCTTCACAAGTCGCTCAATACGTCGCACGTGGGCTACTCCCATGTGGCAACCCCCTCTGCCATGCCTCCTGCACAGTTGGACATGCCCATGTTGGCCCCCCTATCGTGGGACCCTCGGCCGCCATTCCTTCCTCTACACTCCTGAAGGGTCCATCCCCCATCGTGGGCATCCTTCCTCCTGCCCCTCCCCATCCGCGCCCACTGGACCCCAACCCCGCCTCCCCCGACTCGCAGACGCGTTCACTCCTCTCGGTCCTCCGACCGCCTGCCGTTGGTGCGTCTCGCGGCTCCCTCTCGGGCAGCCCCTCGCTGGGTCAGGCCTCGGTTCCCTTGGCTGTCGTATGCGAGGCTTTCTCCCTCCCACAGACATTTGTCTGCTCGGGGCCTTCCTTGGCGCTAGCCTCCTTTCCTTCGGCAGATGCCGGTGCGGACATTCAAGCCGGCGGGCGCCTCCGACCCCCGTCCTCCAGTAGAGCCATCTCGACCTCCACGGCAGATCCCCTCCCTCCCCGGGCACTTGCTAATGTTGCCCCCTCATCGGGACGCGGATCGCCCTCGTCCTCTGGCCTGGAACCTTCCTTATCCAAAACCCTTCCCAACTCCCTCTCCTTCGCGGATGTCCTGAGGCCTTATCGGATTCAGTCTGGCCCCATTTCGGCCGTGGATGTGGTTCTGCCGGACGTCACTCTGACGCCACCGCCGGACGGATACCCTATTCGGGTCCCCTTCTCCCGCGAGGAGATCCGCTCCCTCTCCTCCCCTTTCATCAGGACTTTGGTCCTCAAGTTCGGATCCGGATGCCCTAAAATTTCTATCGTTCGGGAGACCGTCACCGGCTGGGGTATCTTGGCGACATACCGGATTGCTCCTCTCGCCCCCAAACACCTGCTTCTCCACCTTTCCTCCGACCAGGACTTCAGCAAAGTGTGGGCGACCAGAATTGGCACGACCAGAATTGGCACTCAGTTTGTCAAACTTGTCAAATGGTCACCGAACTTCAATCCCAAAATTGATTCGACCATCATCACCTCATGGATCACCCTTCCCAATCTCTCCCTCGTGTGCTTTCCTGTAGCAGCCCTTAAGAGGATCGTCAGCTCTTTCGGAGTCCTTGTGGCCATCGTCGAAGAAACGAGAAACCTCTCTAAATGCAACTACGCAAAGATTTGCATTGAGCTGGACCTCGCGAACGAGCAACCCAAATTGATCGAGATAGAACTCGGAGATCAGTCATTCAACCAAGCGCTGGTTTACGACAACAGCATAATTTTCTGTCAACATTGCCAGATGTGCGAACACTCTCTACAACATTACTTCCTTGCTCACCCAGAACTCAAGAAACCTGCCCCCAGGAAATTGTACGAGTCAGGCACGGCACCCCTATCCCGCCCCACAACGCAGATCCTGTCCCCAAACCACTCATCTCCCGCTCGAAGCTCCCCCATCCAAACCGTCTCTGTCTTCGCACCTCCCCCTTCTCTCGCCATCACTCTCCATAATTCCTCTGGTGCTCTTGTATTGGATCCGGCTGAGGGCGCTACAGATATGCCGACATCCGATTGCCTTTCTAACCCCCTATCCCCTTCACTCGCCATCACTCTTCATAATTTATTCGGAGCACTAGACTTTGTCCAGGATGATTGCTCCCCAGAGACGCTTATCTCCGGTGGCCTCCCTAACCCCCCACCCTCCCCCCTAACGGCCTCGCCATCGTTCCACTCCAAACCCCCACCATCACCCTATCTCCCTCGCTTCCCACCCCTAAGCCTCCTCCTCTGCTCTTGAGTTTCCCAGTGTTCAATCTTCGGCCGGTCTCAGATCGCACTCCCCACGCGCAGAAGCTGGGGCAAAGTCCTATGCCGATCCTCCTCCCCCCTCTGCTCGCCCATCTTTCCTCCTCACCCGTCCTCCCCTCTCACCGTCAGATTTTGGCAGGCTCAGAATGCGGGTTTCCTTGATCGCGATAATCCTCTTTGCACTCTGGCGGAGTGTCAAGACTCTGACGATTCCTCTTCGGCAGTCAACTCGAGCTCGGATAGGGATCTTGAAGCGGTCACCACCATCCCCTTAAACAACACTCTCAAGAAAAAGAAGAAATCTAAGAAACAAAGACAGCGTACGACGATGACCATGAGATCCGCCGCAAAGCTGCAAAACACCCCTACCTCCTCCCTTAATGCCTAACATTCTTTCTTGGAACGTTCGTGGCATAGGGAATAAACAGACTTTAAATCGGATCATCAGCCTCACCAAATCCAACCGGATAGACTTACTTGTCATTATTGAACCCAAAATCCCCCACAAAAGAATGAAAGAAATCCAACTCAAGCTGGGTTTCCCTTCTGCGATCTCCGGATGTCACGATATTTGGATCTTCTTCGTCACAGAATTCTTCTTCGGCATTATGAACGACTCCCCTCAGGCCCTCTCCTGTTGGGTCGAGCATCCCGCCTTCAAGGACCGCGTCCTTCTTTCGGCCATCCACGGTAGCTGCTTCATCCCGGAGCGTAGAGTCCTTTGGGACCTTCTGTCGGGGCCCTCCCTTCCCCACGACGATATTCCATGGCTTTGCATCGGGGATTTTAATACGGTACCATGCAGAGAGGAAAAATTCGGTGGTCGGGACCCACCTCATTCGGCCATGGAGGATTTCAACAACTTCGCCTTAACCGCGCACCTTTCCGCTATCCTCTTCCACGACAACCAGTTCACTTGGTGCAACATGCAAGAAGGTTCGTATAGGCAGTTCTCCTGCCTTGACCGTGCCATGCTCAATGACTCTTGGTCAGATTTGGGATTGATCAGTAATCTTTTGCACCTGAACTCCACTAAATCTGACCATTCCCCCTTTTTCTCGAGATCAACAACACCCATAACCACATCAAAAAATCCTTCCGCTTCCTCGACTTTTGGTGCCACCACCCCCAGTTCTTGCACATCGTAGAAGAGGCTTGGACTTCTGTCACTCATCCGGATCCTCTGGTCAGAATAGCTACCAAACTCAAAGCTACTAGAAAAGCCCTTACGGCCTGGAGCAAAATTGCGTTCGGAGACATTTTTCAAGCCATTAAGGATGCTGAAGACGATGTCACCCGTACGGAGATTGATTTCGCCGTCGCCAGCTCCCAGAAGAATCGCGCCTCTCTTAATCTCGCCAAGGCCATCCTTAAATCAAGAATCAAGGTCGAAACTGAATTCTGGAGACAGAAGGCTAGATTAACATGGGACATGGAAGGGGACAAGAACTCTGGCTTCTTTCACAAATGCGTCAAAGGCCGAAGAAGCTCTCTTAAGATCCATCGCATCAGCGACGAAAATGGTCAAATTCTGGAAGATCAGGAGAACATTCAGATGGCAGCCACGAACTATTTCTCCAACATGTTTACTAAAGAGGCCGTGGTTAAAGATGACGGATTCCTGTCCGAGATCCCCTCCCTGATTCTCGACAGAGATAACGTGATCCTCAGCACCCCCCTTTGCCGACGTGGTTAAGACCGCTGTGTGGTCCATTAATGCTAACAGCGCTCCGGGTCCGGACGGGTTCAACGGGGTATTTTTTCGTACTTGCTGGGATATTATTCAGTCCGACCTCTGGGATACTAACACCTCTTTTTTTCAAGGAGCTACGTATCCGACTTCAATATCATCCGCCAACATCATCCTCATACCCAAGAAAGATAACCCGGAGACCTTTAAAGACTTCAGACCGATCAGCCTCTACACTTTCACCAACAAAATTATTTCTAAAATCATCGCCTCCAGAATGACGGACCTCCTCCCCAGAATCATCTCCGAAGAGCAAAGCGGTTTCGTCAAAGGTCGTAATATCACCGATAATATCCTCCTGGCTCAAGAAATGATCACTTGCATGAAATTCCCATCCAAGGGGGAACGTCGCCATCAAACTCGACATAGAAAAAGCATACAACCATCTTGACTGGCAGTTCATGATCTGGGTGCTCAGAGCCTTTGGTTTCTCGGAACCTGTTATCGACATCATCTTTAGATCCATCAACAACTCCTAGTTTTCTACCGTCATCAACGGCCAAGATCAAGGTTTCTTCAAAGCTACTTGCGGAGTCAGACAGGGAGACCCCCTCTCCTCCACCATTTTTATCATCACGGCCGAAGCCCTGAGCAGAAACCTCAAAATCATGCCGTGATCCCCCGGATTCCAGCACTTTCACACAACGACAGGTTGCCCTCTCATAACCCATTTTGCGTACGCGGACGACATCCTCATTTTCTCTGCTGGCACGATTGGAGCAATTGTGGTGGTTATTAAAACTCTTGCTAACTACACTAGATGCTCTGGACAGAAAATTAACAACAGCAAGAGCGTGATCTACACTCATCACAAAGCTGATAGAACTCACTCGGCAGTGCTGTCTACCATGACCTCCTTCTCCACAGCTTACCCCCTTTCCTTTACCTAGGCTGCCCACTGGTGTACGGCAGGACGAACTCTGGCATTTTCGACCACATGGTGGGCAAGATTCGCTAGAAAATTGTGGGCTGGCACAACGCAACCCTGTACCCCGGGGGGAAGCTAATTCTCATAAAGCACGTCCTATCCTCCATCCCCATATACACCCTTGTTGTGTGCTCACCCCCCATCAAAGTGCTCCATTCCATTGAATCCAACCTCGCCAATTTCTTTTGGGGTCATATCGAGGGAAAAAACAAGCACCACTGGGCCAGTTGGGCTACCATGGCCAAACCCACTGAAAAGGGTGGTCTGGGATTCTGTAGACTTGCCCATATGGTCGACGCCCACTCGGCGAAATTGTGGTAGAAACTCCGCTCCGGAAACTCGATATGGACCAGGTTCATGAGAGCGAGATACTCCAGATTCGGTTACTTGACTGAGGCGTCTGCCAACAACAGATCCTCTACCTCGTGGCGGCGCATCATCCGGGGCCGAAACCTTGCGAAACTGCACTTGCGTTTGACATTGGGCAATGGCCATTCGTAGGCATACAAGAAACGCTGGTTGGGGGACGACATCCTCGGACCCAACGCTATTACTCCGCCGCAGTGCGAGATCCGAGATTTTTGGGATGAGGACGCGGCAGGGTGGAATTGGGATAAAGTTCATGATTGGCTTGGCCCGGCGGCCGTGGCGAGCCTGGCTGCTTCTCTTCTGTCGATCAATGACGCTCCTGACGTGCTCAGATGGTCCCCCAACCCGGATGGCCTCTTCAGCCTGGCTTCGGCCAGAGCCATCTTCATAGAAACCCAGGTAACGACCCCCCTTCTGCCAAGTTTTGGCACACATGTATTCCAACAAAATGGTCCATTCTTCTCTGGCGTGCCGTGCGTCGGAAACTCCCCACGGACGACGCCGTCAAATCCTTCAAATTTAGTCAAGCGTCCAGATGCCATTGCTGTGTAGATCACCAAACAGAATCTACCGATCACGTCCTCCTTTCTGGTGAATTTGCCTCCCACATTTGGATGCACCTTCAAGGCAGGTGTAAAATGGTCCCCACAACCGGGGGCATCAACGATCTGTTGGCCAGCTGGAACACGCCTCACGGGCATCAGATCGTCGTTGCCGCCGTATTTTGGGTTTTATGGAAAAACAGAAACAAATACAGATTCGAGGGCCGTCAGCTCCCGCCTCCTCAATTGTACAGAAAGGTTGTTCGACAAATCTACAAAAGAAAGAGGCATTGTACTCACACCTCGAACCAGTTTTTGGCCGCCCTAGACTGACCTATTCGCAGCGTATCATTTGCTGGCTCTCTGGTCATGGTCGACCGAGGGGCAGGTAAGCTATTTTCTTAGTGGCTAGCTTTGGCCGCATATCCTTCTAATGCTCGGTCCAGCTACCATTTTGTGGGCAACACTGGGTGTTTCGTTCCTTGTTTTGTGTTGTTTTTTCGTGCGCGGTACGTTTACTTGTATAGGCTTCGGCATTTTGTGCCTGTAAATCAATAAAGCTCTTCTTTCTGAAAAAATATATATATATATAAGCTATATGTTATATGGAAAGAGAGTGTGTGTGTGTGTGTGTGTGTGTGTGTGTGTGTGTGTGTGTGTGTGTGTGTGTGTGTTTGTGTGTGTTGTTTCGAGAGAGGGGAGTGGTTCACTCTAAAGTGAACTTGGGTGGTTTGAGTTACGCTCTACAACAGCAGTAGAGGAAGCTGGGAATGGCACTTTTGGCCATGCTGTAAAGACAGCAGCAGCAGGCATGCCTTGGCTCTGTTGCAGAGCATTGAAGTTGGCCTTGTGGCCATGGTGGTTAAGTGCCTGAGCCTTTAGGCTTGTCTGAGTTGGTAGATGTATATATATGATAGATATTGTGTGTCTTGATGTGTCAGTGGTGAGAGGGGTCGGGTTCAGGTCAGTATCAGAGATGTTGGGCCTTGGTATCATAGTTTGGGTTAGAGTATCATAGGTTAGTTGATGTTAGTATCAACTTGACTGATAGTATCATTACCAATTAGTAAGATTAGAAGAGTGTACGAGTGTGTAGCAGTATAGAGGAGGGTCGGGTACTGCTCTATCGCAAAGCAAGCAGGACATGACCAAGCAGCAAGTGCTACAGTGACACTTGGCCATTGAGTTTGGCGATGGGTTAGCCTTAGGATCGGGTTTGGCACCTATAGTGGTAGTACAAATGGCAACTTGGCTATTTGAATTGGCCGTTTGTCTATCGGTCATTTGGTTTGGGCCATTGGCCAACCATTTGGCTCTTAGCCTACTACAGTGCGCAGTGAGTTGAGGGGTCGGACAAGGGCTATCAGAGATGCGTGAGTGCAATAGGTGTATCAGAGAATTGGGGATTTTAAGTAAGAATTGGTTAGGATGCTATATAGAGTATCTTAGTTAGTATCCTAGAGAGTATCTTCAGGTATCAAATATTAAGTTAGTGTTAAGTTAGTATCCTACAGTTATCCTTAGAGTTGGTGACTTGAGTGTAACTTTCAATAGATGTTAGTATTGATATGTGAGTGTGAGAGTGAATGTAAGGTTAGTTCGTGTTAGAAAATTTGATAAGTTAGTATGTTAGCATGTTAGGATGTTAGTTTTAGGTTATTGACTTTGTAGCAGTAATGTGATATGTTGGTTCAGATATATTGGGTTTATTGGGGATCATATGTCAGTTTTTGTTAGTGAATTGGTTATGAGTTAGGACTTGTGCAGTGTACCAGAGCATGGACTTTGGCTTTGAGGCTTAGCAATTGCAATAAGAGCATAGCAGCCTTAGCTCATTAGCAATGTAGGAGCAGCAATTTGTAGCAGCATTAGCATGTAGAGCATTTGCCTGCAATTGCATTGCATCAGCAACAGTATGCTGCAATAGCCTTACAGCATAGCACTAGCAGCAGCAGCATTAGCCTATATAGGGCACTAGGCAGATGTTGCCCTGCTGCACTAGGCAGTAGGGGTTTGTTCCCCTTAGACAGGTTGGTTTAGTGGTATATGGGTATTAAGGCTATAGGACATGAGTTAGCTTGGTTAGAAATTTGTATGTGTTAGATTGAATGTAAGGGTATCATGTGAGTTAGGATACTTGAGGGTATCTCAGTAATGAGAAATTGAGTGTTAGCATCTAGATTAGGAGTTTGCTAGTATCTTGGTAGGATGTTAGCTAGTGGTTGGATATGTTATATGTTAGTTCAAGGTTAGAGGGGATATCTAGATGTATAGATAGGATATTAACTATATATATATATATATATATATATATATATATATATATATATATATATATATATATATATATATGTTAGATGTTAGTTCAAGGTTAGAGGGGATATCTAGATGTATAGATAGGATACTAACCATATATATAAATATATATATATATATATATATATAATATATATATATATATATATATATATATATATATATATATATTTATATTTAAAATATATATATATAATATATTATATATATATATTATATATATATATATATATATATATATATATATATATATATATATATATATATATATATTCTTTTTTTAATATATATATATATATATATATATATATATATAATATATATTTTATATATATATATATCAAAAATATATATATATATATATATATATATATATTATATATATATATATATATAAAATATATATATATATATATATATATATATATATAATATATATTTTTATATATATATATATATTTATATATAATATATATATATGAGGAAAATGTACCTAAGGTCGACCTTAGGTAAGTTACCTAAGGTCGACCTCATTTTCCTCACTTTACAACATTTTTTTCTTGAATTTTTTTTATGGGATTCATCTACACCTTATTGATTGGCAGCATACCAAATTTCAAGAAAAAATAATATTGTTTAGCCCCCTATCTATCCCTTGCAAAATCGACGGTCTAAAACTTTGCTGCTACACCGTCGATTTTGCACTTTATTGATAGGGGGCTAAACAATATTATTTTTTCTTGAAATTTGGTATGTTGCCAATCAATAAGGTGTAGATGAATCCTATAAAAAAGAATTCAATAAAAAAATGTTGTAAAGTGAGGAAAATGAGGTCGACCTTAGGTAACTTACCTAAGGTCGACCTTAGGTACATTTTCCTCATATAGAGGAAAATGTACCTAAGGTCGACCTTAGGTAAGTTACCTAAGGTCGACCTCATTTTCCTCACTTTACAACTTTTTTTCTTGAATTTTTTTTATGGGATTCATCTACACCTTATTGATTGGCAACATACAAAATTTCAAGAAAAAATAAAATTGTTTAGCCCCCTATCTATCCCTTGCAAAATCGACGGTGTAGCAGCAAAGTTTTAGACCGTCGATTTTGCAAGGGATAGATAGGGGGCTAAACAATATTATTTTTTCTTGAAATTTGGTATGTTGCCAATCAATAAGGTGTAGATGAATCCCATAAAAAAATTCAAAAAAAAATGTTGTAAAGTGAGGAAAATGAAGTCGACCTTAGGTAACTTACCTAAGGTCGACCTTAGGTACATTTTCCTCTATATATATATATATAGTTTACCTACTAGCAAGGTAAATGAGAAGTTAGCCTATAGCCTAAGATAGAGTATTACCACTCTAGGATAAATAGTGTATTACCAAATATATGGGGTATATCCTATATATGTGAACATACATGTATAGAGTAATTTTGGGTATGTGAATATCTAGATTAAGGTATCTAAGTAGGTATGACTTGATTTTGGCTCAACATGACCATAGCTGACCATGGTTGACCATTTTGACTGGAAGTCAACCTTGAGTCAACATTTAACCTAGTTTGGACTAGGGTTTGACCAGAGTTGTCCAGTTGACCAAAAGTCAACTATGAGTCAACACTTGACCTAGTTTGACCTAGATTGCATATCACATACTAGAAAACCATGCCTAACACTGTTAATCCCTTTTTAACACATGTATATCTCATCTACAGGACTGTGACCCCACTTTGAGCCTCGATTCATATTGACATCTCAGGACCACAGGCGACTACATTCTCTGATAGTTTTTATTGCTATGATATTTACTATATCTATTCAGTTGTTGTGTTTTAGTTGATTCTCAATACGTGGATACACGGACTAGTGTACGTTGGATCCCGTCATGAGATGTTATTCCCAATTTACCTGGTATGTGGGTACATTGTTCGATCTTGTTTCTTGTACTTGTATAGACATCGATTTGGGAGTGGGCCGGCCTCCTGCTCTTTGAATCCCGTGTCATGACGTATCATGGTTGGATCCATTATACTATTCCGGGATAGGGAGTTATTAGAGGTTATGTGATCAATACCCCTCATGTTTACTACTTGTGCATAGCTCCACCCTTACCATACGTAGGGTGTAGCCTGACCTGATACTACTTGAGTAATAGCTTTCTATTTTGGCTAGCCTGATCTCCAGGTTTACCTGTGCTTGTTCTTGTGCATAGCAGGTCAAATGGAATAGCCTGAACTGGACCCAAGCTGATCACATAATGCTCTAATATCTCAAGACACCATTTATATTTATATTGTACATCAGATTACCTGTACTGCTTTACATTTCTGTTTTACCTTATATCTCACACCATGACATGATATTCAGTTTACCTTGTACTGTTTTATTTTCAGTCTTGATATGCTATCTTGTATTCCATTATAACTATTTCTTATAGTATTTGTCAATTTATTGGAACTGCTGTCGGCATTTGTACTTCGCTCCAATCCTGACTGGATAACTATTTTTCAGACGACTTAGATGTTGATTGCTCGACCCTCTAGGGGTTTGGCATTTATAAAGACTTTAACAAGGGCTTGCCTGTGGAGCCGGTGCTCGTAGAGGACGCACCTCCTGTAGTGACATAGATTAGTTAGGTTTTGACTGGATTTGTATTCCAGCTTGATACTTTGGGTCTGTAGAACTTATTTGGGATTTGTATTATGTATTAAATTCTGAACTTGTGTTTGTAACTCTACTTTTATTTTAAACTATCTATTTCATCTTTATCTCTATCATATTCATGCTTATCTTCCCTATTCATATGATTGAGTTGTGATTATATTCCTCCGTGCGAAGATGACAGGTTATATTCATTGTGTGTTAGATATAATATCTTTTAGATGACCTATACAGCATTCTACCGCTGACTCTATGGCATAGGCTGGACGTACCTACGTGCTCATGCCCCTAAACAAGGTGCGGGCCGTGACAGCTGTCAATACAACTTGTTATGTTCTCAATAGGGTTCTTATTCGGCCTAAATTGAAGAGGTCTTCCTATGAGTTATGGTTTGATAGAACACCCACAGTTTCTTATTTTAAAATCTTTGGATACAAATGTTTTATTCTTAATACTAAAGATTATTTGGGAAAGTTTGACGAAAAGGCCGATGAGGGTATATTTTTAGGTTATGCGGCCAAAAGCAAAGGGTACCGAGTCTTCAACAAAAGGACTATGATCATCGAAGAGTCAATAAATGTTACTTTTGACGAACTAAATCAATAGATGATCGACGATGATGATGAAGACATCAGTACACCGAGCACAGCACCTGCAGAACCACAAACATAGCACCTGTAAAACCACCGAGCAGAGCACGTACAGAACCAGAAACATGAACCAGCTACCTTGAGAGTCTGCCAAAAAGATTAAAGTTTATGGCTGACCATCCCAAGGACTTGGTAATAGGTAAGATTACCAGGGGTGTAAGTATACGTTCCTCTAACGGAGGTATAGTTTCATGTGTTGTAATTATTTCACAGCTAGAACCCAAAACTATTGAAGAAACATGTAGCGATTATTTTTGGTTAGATGCTATGCAAGAGAAATTAAACCAATTCGAAAGAAATCATGTTTGGGAACTTGTTCCCAAGCTCATTGATCATCCAGTCATTGGCACCCGCTGGATATTTCGAAATAAACTCAAGGAGAATGGTTTTGTCACTTGTAACAAGGCCCGACTCATAGCTCAAGGATACAACCGAGAGGAAGGTATCCACTATGATGAAACCTATGCCCCAGTTGCAAGATTAGAATCCATTCACATGTTATGTGCATTTACATGTTTTCATAATTTTAAACTTTTTCAAATGGACGTAAAAACTGCATTTCTTAACAGTTTTATAAAAGAAGAAGTTTATGTAGCTCAACCTCCAGGATTTGTTGATTTCAAAAACCCTGACTATGTTTTCAAGTTGAAGAAAGCCTTATACGGTCTGAAACAAGCCTTTCGTGCTTGGTACGATTGTTTAAGCTCTTTTCTACTTGATAATGGTTTTTCAAAAGGCAAGGTTGACAATACATTGTTTATAAAATCTTTAAAAGGAAATCTTATTTTAATTCAAGTTTATGTTGACGATATTACCTTTGGATCTACTGATGAGTCTCTTTGTCAAGAATTTTCAAAGTGTATGCAGAATGAGTTTGAGATGAGCATGATGGAAGAACTCAAATTCTTTCTTGGACTGTAAATCAAACAACTAACAATGGGATGTTCATTAATCAAGCCAAGTACACAAAAGATCTTATAAAGATGTTTGATCTGGAATCCATCAAACCATTTGGCACTCCGATGGCAACTTCAACAAAGCTTGATATTGATGAGCAAGGCAAACCTGTCGACATACGTAAGTATCGAGGTATGATTGGTAGTTTATTTTATTTAACTGCTAGTCGCCTTGATGTAATGTTTAGTGTTTGCTTGTGTGCACATTTTTAAGCGAACCCTAAGGAATCACACTTGTGCATAGTTAAGCGTATCTTTTGATATCTTAAAGGCACCTCTTCTGTCGGCTTATGGTATCCCAAAACCACGTCCTTTGACCTAATCGGTTATTTAGATGCTTATTTTGCTGGATGCAAAGTAGACAGAAAAAGATCTAGTGGCACGTGTCATTTCCTAGATAAGGCTCTAGTCTCTTGGTTTAGCAAGAAATAAAATTTTGTCGTATTATCAACTACTGAGGCTGAGTATATTATCGTACGACGTTGTTGTACACAAATTTTGTTGGTGAAGCAAACCTTAGAAGACTTTGGTTTACATTACTTTTCAATATAGAAAAGTTGTTTTCGAGACAAGTCTACAAAGGGTCTGTCTGTCACCATTACTAAGGTCGAAGTGAAACGGTACTTAAGCATTTCTCTGTGAACCTCCATTAGCTGGGACAGTACCCTTACAGCTAATATGAGACAGTCGCGGCGTAACAAAATCTAATTCATAAAATAATGCTAATTATATTAATTAAAATCTAAAATAACTAAACTTGGAATTAAATAATTAAAAAGGATTGATGAATACAAATTGGCACTTCATTTTTCTATACAAAAATACCTCAACAGAATTGCAGGAAAACTCGCATGAATTCGGCCCGAGTTCTGTTGGTGTCGGGTGTTTTAAGTCAGAACCAAAAGTGGCCCCCTTCTATTCATCACCTTCCTCCTCCGAATAGAGCAAAAGCCGCACGGACGAGCTCCAAACCCTAGATTCTTCCACCATTATTTTCTCTCAAATCTTTTGATGTTTTTCATCCAAATTTTGGATTCGTGCATAAAATCTCCTTCTCTTCCACATACTCAATTTTTAGAAGGTATAATTCCTTTCTTTTCTCTATTTTAATTTCTATATTTCTTAGAAATTATGCCTAGAATCCATAATCCTTTCAAGAGAAAGAAGACGATGGCTTGCGAAGAAGCCTTATCTTCGGATTCTATCCAAGGATCGCTCTTTTTGCCCGTCCAAATAGACGACGGGGTGTTCAACGAGTTTTTCTTTGAAACTCTTGAACAATTCTTATTGTGGTATGCAGATTTCTTAGTTCACAACATATGTCCCGGTTCACCGATCAAGTGGACAATCTTTCAGTCACATAAAACTTACTTTGAAGCATTAGGATTGCACAATCTTGTCACTCATTCTTTTTCTATTGTTGCTAATTTTATTCGGCTATTTTATTGTAATTTCACCTTAGTCGATCACACTTTCACTGTTAATAGCCGTGTTGATGGTATTGAAATTCAATTTGATGATAACGACTAGCGAAGATACTAAATGTTCCAAATGTTGGTGCTCTACTAGATGATATCACTGAATTCGAATTTCCATGAGACACGACTTTAAACAGTTTCAAAAACCAACTTTGTGCTCCTAATCAAGTCTGTACCAGAAAGTTCAAAGCTGCACATTTGAACTTATTCTTCTATGAATTAGATCGTATTGTCTATTCTATTATTCTGCCAAAATCCACTTCCAAAGATGATGTGACCACCCTTGAAATGTCTGCTTTATACTATATTCATAATAGAATTCCTTTTTCTGTCCCCAAGACGATTATCCAAATGATAGGTCGATGTCGCAAAAGGAACAGAAAACTTGCTTACGCGATGATTCTTCCAATCATCTTTAAGCACTTTGAGATAGACTTATCCACTTGTACTCGTGACTCTGAGCCCAAGTATCTTTAGCTCTCGCATCGCAGTGCAGTCCTTCTGTTTCACCTCCTCCACATCCTCAGGATTACCCTATGACTTTTGAGGGTCTCCACCAGCAATTATTTGATATGCGGCGTGCTCAACTAGATGAGCATAACTCTTTGCGAGCGTTTGTTACTGACACATTGAGGAAATGCGAGTTCCGAGATGCTAGTCAATTTTAGGCTCTTACAAACTACTTTATGGATCTATATTTTGCCCAGACTGGTCAGCAAGCCAGTTCTCTTCCACGAGATCCCACTATATCTTGCTACCGCTATGAGGATGAAGTGGTTCATCATTTCTTTGAGCCCGGTAACGCTTATGACTAGTACCGTGGTTCTGGTGCTACTCCACATCCTTCTCATGGAGCTAGCACTTCTGGAGCTGGTCCCTTTGGACATGGTGGCGATGCTGATCACGATGATGATGACTCTGTTTAGCAGCTAAGGATTTTTGATCTAGACGTTACTATATTTTGTCTAAATGATATATGATTAGACTCTACATTTGTCTATGTATGCTTGGAAATGCCCCGACATTCCAAGATAGTACTTTATTTTTTAGCACTTTTTTGCTGAGTTGATGTATTTCACTATTATTACTATGCATTTTCTAGTTCAGTGTGTATTGTTCTATTTTATTCTTAGTATGCACTTCTCATTTTATGCGTAGCATTATCTATCTTAGTTTATGCTTCCTTCATAGAACTGCCTATGAAATTTATGTTATTCTTTATATATTCTCTGTATTTCTTCAATGTTCGTTCCTTAAGCATGAATTGCGGGGGAGCCTATCTCTTTGCAATTATTTTGCTAATTGACAACGGGGGAGAAAATGGATCTAACATCTATGTCAGAAAATAAGGAGACAGTACAGTACAGAACATTATCTTAAAATATTAATTATTTTTCAAATCAAGATCGAGATGTTATATCGGTCAAGGTTTGTCAATTATCAAAATAGGGGAGATTGTTGGCCCATTGGTCATGGTCAAACCTAATTTTAATAATTGATCCAACCCAGTCTCGATATAAGGGCTACTTTGACGACTGCTGAGAACTGCTACTGCTACCTTCAAGACTTGGAGCCATTTTTCCATTGAGTCTGTATTTTTAATATCAATGTATTTTTATAATTTATTGAGTCTAAGAATGCAGTGTATACCAAGTCGTACTGGCAAATAGGCTTATCCCAAAATGTTTTCAAAATATTCTTTCATTTTTAAAATAAGCCTATTTACAAAAGCTCCTAACTGCTCGACTTCTCAAAAGCCCAAAACCATATTTAAAAACCCTAACCAACCAATTCTTGACCAAAAGAATTCGGAGCAGACTCGCCCTAAATTCGGTTAGTGGATCATTAGAATTTTGAACCCAGTCTCCCTGCAGTTACGGATGCAACGGCTATTTGTCGAGATTCTCTCAAAGAATTCTGCCCAAATTCTGCCTTTGAAGAACCTATAAATAGAGAAAATTTCTACCATTTCAACACACCATTTTATTCTCTCTTCTATTCTCTCTGAGCTTACTACGTTCTTCCAAAGTGTTCTAAGCTTTTCATTTTCAAATCCTAAACCAGTTACAATCCTCTAGTCGATTTACTAGTGTTGTACGGTCTAGAAGTTTCAGAGTGATTGTAATCAGTGACTTGATTGAAGAAAGATACTTCACAATTGAAGTTGGTCGAGTACTTTGGATCAAAGCTCGCGTTGTAGAAGTTGCAAGAACTTCGCATGAAAACTTGTGATATTTTTTTATAGTAGATTTTATCTGGAAGTTGGAGTTCTTCCGACTGGATTAGTCATCACAAGAGGAAAACCAGTATACATCCTTGTGTTTTCGTTTTCTCTCTGCTCTTTACTTTTACATTTATATATCTGTGATATATTCTGTGATCTTGCTACTAATAATTTTTTAATAGCTAATTTTTTGCTGTCTACTCTATTCACCCCCTCTAGAGTATAGTGCTTTACATCTTGTTCCTACACACACGACACGTATCATTGACTCAGTCATGTTTATGAATGGGAGCCAACCAACCAAGATCTTATCAAAAAGAGAATTCCAACAACTACCACGTGTCAACATCAGCAGCTCCAACAATGCAGTTATAACTGATTTTTCGATATTCTCGTGCGCGAAGCACTCCTGTGCGCCAAACACTCCTGCGCACATTGCATATATACCCGCCTATAAATAGAAGAAGACTTCCTTTATTCAGGTTCTTCAACTATTTTTTGATTGGCAAACCCAGATTATCCACTCATAGGCATTCAGAAAGTCAGAGCAAGTTCTTATCGTTATCAGATCATCAACGGAGTAAAGGAACCACTACAGTATTCGATCTCCATCGTCACACTTTTCTATAATCAACTTGTACTTAGATATCTTGTTTAGGATCTTTTTTGTACTCTTCTAGTTTGTTATACAAAAGTTCTTCAACTTTTTGTTCATGGCAAACAATGATGAAATGGACCGTTCTATTGAGTCCATATTAGTCCAAATAACCCAGTTAATATATCGGAGTCCAAAATCAGAGTTCGACACAATTATTGAGATCGGGATAGAAGTCCTTGATCGCAAAGGAATGATTTGATTAGTCATGATCAAGTGTTAAACAAATTAACCAAAAGGTATTAAATCACAAGGCCAAGAATATATATTAATATTTTTATAATTTTTTTAAAAGTACTTATTGTCACGCACCGATCCCGGAGGATCGAAATCTAGCCACTGGGCGTGATGCCGTACAAATCTAGATTGCACTTGTACAAGACAAAACCATTATAGTTCCTGGTATTTCTCATAAAACAACGACAGCGTAGCAAAACCAAGCAGATAAATTGAAGTCACACAAGATATTGAAAAAAATGTATCACTTTATTGATAATTGCAATGGATTACAAGACTTTTTTACGGTGAACTTAACAATTTGGCTACAATCTCACTGGTACAACTGAGTTACACTATTCCATACATTATGTCCTGTATAGCAGAACACATTATCTTGAAAGAAGAGCTTCTGCACACCCATCTGAATCATCGATGCCAAGCAATGATCAAACAATTTTCTCCCATACGCAAGCACCTGTAATATTTCCCACAATGTGGGTCAGGACATCATCAATGTACTGGCTAGCGGTGCTGGCCCAACTCACCAAAGAAGACAACACTAAGTAATCATGTTATAGAACATTATTAAAAGTTATCTTTCTCGTTGCCTTAGGGTCAATTTCATATTTATAGGCGACAAGAAGTAAAGCATGCAAATCTCATAGCCAACATAATTTAAAGCATGCAGTTATCACCCTTTGGTGATTCTTACCCACGGTCGTGTAACCATCCTGTACATTTATAATACTTTCTCAACCTGCATAAGACATTGTTAGAAATAATATCATAATTCAATATAATTATCATCGTTCAGGTGATTCTTACCAACAGCCGACATCCTTCCCTGTATTTGAGTAATAACTTACTCTGCCAGAATAAGACATCATTAACACTGGACCTATCTATATGAAGGTCACTGGCGACACGCCATCTTGGACCATCTTACAGGCGAACGGCTAACTCTGAATGGGGTATGAATCCATGGAAGGTTTTCGAAACACCGTGCTACTACTTCGGCACCATGGGATTTCGGCGTCCTTTTAGTGGGCGGTAGCAGGCCCCCACTGCAAGTCCCAAAATCCCGATGTTGGTACGTCAACACCATCCTTGTTCCCCCTAGGATGAACCGGGTAAATGGTCATGGATTACCGTTATGGAAACTACCTTGTATACAAGTTTGTCCATGACCATGCAAGTATATGAAACTTATCTAAGAAGAAAACATATAATGTATGTTAAGGAAAACTATGTAATTCAGCCACCATTCTCATTCGTATTGCTATCTTTCTAGGGTCTTGGCGTAATCAACATTCTATATCGGCGACGGAATAATGGAATGTTGTTATCCAATCCCTTTGCCACATCTTTGATACCTCCAACCAACTCAATATACTCACCGCCCAATCTGTTGGGACTTAACATCTGTTTTAGCATACATTCATTCGAACGTAATACGAGCATACTCACTGCCCAGTTCTTGGGTCTTAACATCCTTGTTACCATCTATTCATCGAGCTAAGGCTCGATATACTCACCGCCCAATCCTGTGGGACTTTGCTTCACTTGTCATGTATTTTATCGCAACATCGTACAAGCATACAATTCATCTAGCAATAACAGTTTACGTTCAGGTGATTATTTATCTTTCATTATCTTTTTGAATTCTATGTAAGGTATTATTTAGCAACTCAATAAGAAACAAAGCATACTATCCTTTATTTTAAGCATGAAGCTAAAGGATCTTCGAAGGGTTCAACACTACTCACATTTATAAGACGATTCCTGCCATGATCGTATATCCTTCCAAGCGATCCTTCGCATATTCCCAAGTCTAACAAGGGTTCATCGAACCAACCATCCATCATAAGGCTTCTTGCGGGTCGGGGCACTGCAATATATACCACTCAGAAAAAGTTTCTTCCTCGAAACATGAAACAAAACTCATCCCCAAAACTTCAACCAACTTTTTTTGAAACTTCTCAACGATCAACTTGCACTATTTAACATTTCTTCACACTCGCTCGATTGATTTCAAGTAATGTACCGTCTCGATGCAGCATCACAATTGATTCAAAATAGTTTACCATCTTTGATCTTACCTCCGACACTCGTACAATTCCTTAGCATATGATAATCCTCCCCGTAGCTTCGTTTGAGTTCAGCGTACCATTTAGTTGGAATCATACACATATTTTAGGCATCCAAGAAATACATGCACTTCAACCAAGTTCAGTGATAGAGAAAATGAACGAGCTACAGTGTAACTTCTTTTTCGAACATCAGTAATTTTTTTTCGAACATCTCGTATAATCCTACTTGTTTATTGAATATCCCAACCAACTAATAACACAATAGATGTTACCAATTCCAACTCGAGAAATTTTCCACAATCGATCCAAAATTTTCCAAAGTATTCAGACTTAGATGTATCAAGTATTCCTTTCAAGTTCATTGTCATTCATGCCACCAAAGTTGATAAATCCTATTTCCATATTTCATTTTGATACCCCGATTCTCATCGATCAAATCTTGTACTCGTCATCGTTCGCATCCATACACTTGTTTGCGACTCATAAATTTCTCGATCATGATTCATCCATCAAATTGTACCATCATTCCACTCTAGTAACATTTCTCACTATTCTCAAACATTTCCTCGTATTGATCAAGCAAACATATTATCCTCTCACCTAATCAACTCTTATATTCCAGCAATATTAATCTAGAGGGTCATTCCTATTCACATTTGCTCTCATCGATCTTGGCTACATGCACTATCCAATTTCGTCGTTACATTATTCTCAATTTTGATCCGATCAATAAAATTATTCCAACTGTCTCAAGGCACTACCATCAATTTACGCAGCTCAATATGAATCAACCAAATCCAACCAGTTCTAACAATTTTTGACATTCTGAATAAAGGTAACCAAGTTTTCGAAACCAACATGATCCGTCATCCCATTCAACATTATAACACCGAATATTCAAATCTCTATTCCATTCCGAAGTTTACCTTCCGACACATCTTACTCATTTCGACTATACTCACGACATCAATAGGGACATCCTATGGTTTTTCAACAGTCAACTTAGCATTCAGTCAAGTCTATACGGTCAGCTAATCTAAGCTAAACCAGACATTTAGCTAATTCATATGAGATGGATAGCTATCAGAGACCTACTTATCTCTTATATTAAAGGCAACCAATTTTTATCATAGGGACAACTCTATGTTATCTCAGGGATAATCTATGATCTGACCAACGTAGGGACATGGGACACCACCCCAATCTTATGAACTTATTTCCAATACGGACAACTGAAATGACAAAGCCAACCAATCTGAAACTTAGGCAACCAACCGACACTCTAGGCAACCAATCGACATTCTAGGTCAAGTCATTCTATCCATACTCATACTCGGGCCATCCCCAACGAAGTCTCATTCTAGACTTACCCGCAACCGAAAAAATCTATCTGACAATTCTTATGGGTAACTCCCAAAGCCATCATATAAATCTTTATCAATCGATCATCGAAACTTTCAATTTCCACTTGCAATGACATAGCATCTGCTCGATCCAATTTGCATCCTCGTATCGTACTCAAATTGTCTATTCAATCGGGTCAGCTATTCTGAGTCATAATCCAACATTGTTACCTCAATAGTCTACTATTTAGCATCTTTTCTACAGTCTCTTTGTAACACATTCATTTTCCACATTTTTAGATCTTCAATACAGTCTGTATTCTTTTAACCAAAAATAAGGCAACTATATAATCATATTTCTTTCGAAAGCATCCTTTATAAATTTTTGCTAGCACCCAACATGGTCATCTTTTAGCAATTCATATTAACCATCAATATTCGTTTTGCATCATCTCCTTGTGATTCCATTAGAAGACTTACTATTCATGCATCGATCCAATCACTATGGGATCAATCATCCAGTATCCGTATATCGGTCATCTTAGTGAGTTGACATAACTCATTTGGCTAAGTCATAATCAAAAAATTCTATATTTCACTCAAACTCGTTATTTATGCGATAGCATCATCTACCAATGGGGTCTATTACATATCACTGCACCTCGATACTTATTTGTATCCCAGCCATTTGACTCTCATAAGGAACATCTACTCTTTCATGCATCAAGGGACAAGCACTTATTCTCTATGCCTCAAAATAGTCAAGGGTCATAACTTGTTAATTCGGGACACATCAAATTCTCTCAAGCACAACTGTACAACGTGCTAAGATCATCTATTCCTCAAGCCCATTTTCTACTTTTCGGTCGTTGATGCAACTCTCTGCATCTTCTAAATCATTCGCAACATCTCGATAAGCGCCTGAAATCACCATCAATTTTGTCTACGTCTAACATGCAATTTTTTTTACTAAATTCCAACATCGTTCAATATTCGGTCTATAGTTGTTCTCGTAAAATCTTTTGATAGCAACACCACACCATCATTACCAAGCCTACAATCCTTTTACCCAACAGATTCAAGTAACGCTTGAATCTGTAATTCGTTTCCTTCCCAACCAAGACATTCATTTCATATTCTCAATTCTCTTATTACCCAACATAATGCTAACCATCAAAGTCTAGCGATGGTTCATCCGAACATATCAAAATCTCGCAACGGGTCATTCGAACTTAACAATCAAGGAACACGTCTAGCCGTCATGTATCAATCGTAAATCTCAGTTACGATTCAATACTACCCAATACCATATAGGTAAAGAAATCACTAATTTATGAACACGTCAAGGGTCATCTTATCGCTAAGAGGGTAAAACGATATACCACTCAGAGCTCAAGCCATACTCGACATAATATTCCCTTCGCATCAAACCAACGTCTAATATGGACTATCCATCCGGTAGTGGTTATGCTGACCACAAATACCGACTCAAGATTCTGTCAATTCCCATTCACTGAAATCCATGCACATTCTGTTCTAACATACCATGCCATCACCCACAGTCGATTGCTGCATAACAATCGACTTTAATGAATCCCACACATAAGACATCGAGTATACATCATAAACTTATTAACACATCGCATTATTGTTATTCGAGTTTGTATCTTTTAGAAATTCAACAAAGCACACATATCACAGCCTACATATTTAGACTTATTGTATGAAACACCTAGTGAGCGGCTAGAAGGATCAACGGACTTTCAGTCAAGGGAACAACTTAGAATAGTTTGGGAGCAATCTGGAATAACCGTGGAATCACTATAAGTCATCATAGAGGAAACTTTGATTTCATCTCGGAAGCAACTTTGAGTATTCGTAAAAGCAACTTTGATTCACCGCGGAAGCAACTTTGAATAATCGTGGAAGCAGTCTTTGAATCATCGTGAAAGCAGCTTAGAATCATCTTAGTAGCAACATTGATTTAAAACAAATCAAATAAGAATCCAATGACGTAAATTCGTGCTCTGATACCATTATGTCACGCCCCGATCCTGGAGGATCAAAATATAGCCACTGGGCATGATGCCGTACAAGTATAGATTGTACTTGTACAAGAAAAAACTATTACAGTTCCTAGTATTTCTCAAAAAACAACGACAACGCAGCAAAACAAAGCAAATATATTGAAGTCACATAAGATATTGAAAAAAACGTATCACTTTATTGATAATTGTAATGGATTATAAGACTTCTCTACAATAAACTTGCCAATTTGGCTACAATCTCACTGGAACAACTGAGTTACACTATTCCATACATCATGTCTGTATAGCAGAAGACATCGTCTTGAAAGAAGAACTTCTGTACACCCATTCGAATCATCGACGCCAAGCACTAATCAAACAATTTCCCCCATACGCAAGCACCTATAATATTGCCCACAACGTGGGGTCAGTACATTATTAAAGTACTAGCGAGCGGTGCTGGCCCAACTCACCTAAGAAGACAACACTAAGTAATCATGTTATAGAATATTATTAAAAGTGGCCTATCTCGTTGCCTTAGGGTCAATTTCATATTTATAGCCGACAAGAAGTAACGCATGCAAATCTCATAGCCAACATAATTTAAAGCATGCAGTTATCATCCTTTGGTGATTCTTACCTATGGTCGTGTAGCCATCATGTACATTTATAATACTTACTCAGCCTGCACAAGACATTATTAGAAACAATATTATGATTCAATATAATTATCACCATTCAGGTGATTCTTACCAACAGCCTGCATAAGACATCATTAGCATTGGACCTATCTATATGAAGGTCACTAGCAACACGCCATCTTGGACCATCTTACAGGCGATCGGTTTACTCCAAATGGGGTACAAATCCATGAGAGGTTTTTGAAACACCGTGCTACTACTTCTGCACCATATGATTTCGGCATCCTTTCAGTGGGCGGTAGCAAGCCCCCACTGCAAGTCCCGAAATCCCGATGTCAGTACATCGACACCATCATTGTTCCCCCTAGGATGAACCAGGTCCGTGGCCGCAGATTACCATTCTGGGAACTACCTTTTATACAAGTTTGTCCATGACCATGCAAGTGTATGCAACTTATCTAAGAAGAAAACATACAATGCATCATAAGGAAAACTAAGTAATTCAGCCACCATTCTCATTCGTATTGCCATCTTGCCATCTTTCTAGGGTCTTGGCGTAATCAACATTCTACATCGGCGACGGGATAATAGAATGTTGTTACCCAATCCCTTTGCCACATCTTTTATACCATACATCGTTCCAACCAACTCAATGTACTCACCGTCCAATCCGTTGGGACTTAGCATCTGTTTTAGCATACATTCATTCGGACGTAATTCGAGCATACTCACTGCCCTGTTCTTGGGTATTAATATCCGTTTTACCATCTATTCATCAAGCTAAGGCTCGATATACTCACCATCCAATTCGTTGGGACTTTGCTTCACATGTCATGTATTTCATCGCAAAATCATACAAGCATAGAATTCATCTAGCAATAACAGTTTACGTTCAGGTGATTATTTATCTTTCATTATTTTTTCGAATTCCATGCAAGGTATTATTGAGCAACTCAATAAAAAACATAGCATACTATCCTTTATTTTAAGCGTGAAGCTAAAGGATCTTCGAAGGGTTTAATACTACTCACATTTATAAGATGTTTCCTGCCATGATCGCATAGCCTTCCAAGCGATCCTCCGCATATTCTCAAGTCCAACAAGGCTTCATCGAACCAACCATCCATCATAAGGCATCTTGTGGGTCGGAGCACTACACTTATTATATCTTATAAAAAAGACTTTGCATAAAAAGCCCATTATCTATATTTTATATAAAACCCTTTAGAAATATTTGATATTCAGATTAGAACAAATATATATAAATTATATAAGATCAAAATCATTTATATTTACAGTTCCCAAATCTAATTTTATAATATATTGTAGGGCCACAACCCAGCCTAAAACCAAAAATGGCTAATAGCCAGTCCAAACTATTCTTTTTCTTTTCTATTTCTCAGTCCATGGGGCTGAGTCCAGCCCAGGCCAACAAACTAGGCCTGGCTCAGCTCCCAAGCCTTCTCTCCATGAGAGAGGCAACAAAATGAAAAAAAGGAAAAAGAAGGAAGAGACGAGGAAGAAAAAGATGAAAAAGGAGAGAGGGAGTGGAGAAAGAGAGAGAGAGAAAGAGATAGAATGAGCTCACCTTAAGCTCTAGAGGAGCCGTCTATGTTCGCAAAATTTGCGCATCATCGTGGTCTAGATACAGGAAGGAGATCACCAATAGAGGTAGAGGCGGAACCCGGGTTGAGCTCCGGAGCGGAGGCAGATCTGGTGGCAAACGACGGCGAGGAGGTGGTTCAAATTTGGTCAGATCTAGCTGGGGACGATGGGGCTAGATGAATCTGGGGTAGGTGAACTTTTTGGGGTCCGACGAGTTGGTCAGGAAGGGCTGGCGGTGGTGGTAGTGGTTGATCGTGGCATGAGCTGCACCGAAAATTTGGGCATGAATCATGGGCATGCCCAGCCTACGTTCAGTGTCGGCGGTAGAACGTTGTATGATCATAATATGATGAATATCTCACGCAATATATATTCAACTCCACTTGGGACGGTAATAAAATATAGTCAATACCAATACTCAATCACATCTCTAACAAGAATCGTATAATAAAATATAAAGAGAATAATAGTCACAAAATCTATGAAATAAATAAACTCCAGAAATACATGTCCAATCAAATGTCAAATAGAAAAAGTCAACTAAATTCAAAGATAGAACCAGTCTCAAACCAAACCTAACTAATTAACTAACCAATGGCAGTTGGGCATGTGTTGCTAGCTCTCCCTAATCTTTCTGAAGTGTAAGGTTCGTCTCAGCTACATTTCCCACATATAGACCATAACGAGTAGGGCATCCGTCCTCATTATAGTAACCTAAAATATTTACCCGGTTAGGATGGAACGAGTACAATTTATTGAGTGTATTTCCAAGTATATTATAGCGACTATAAAACAGAGGTTAGTCATAGAATACATGATGAGAGAATCAACTACAACATAAAAATATAATAAACAATAGACAAGAAATATATGGAGGCATGTAATGAATAAAACAGGAAAATATAGCTATCTAAGTATGTTGAAGTACTCCTTTCGATATATGATCGGCTGAGACACTACATCGTACGGTCTACACAGGATTTGTATCCTCACAGTCTAAATAGCATAAAAATTAATAAAGTAAAGTACGGTCTACGGGTCTGATCAAACATCTACTCGATATTATCCATGTAACGAGAGTGTCAAGAATTAAATATCATATAACTAAACAATGAAATATTATAATTAACAATATTGGAAACGAACAGAAAATTACTCGCCTGGTGTCCTGAGCTGGTGATACAGTATTGATACCAAGTCTGAGTCCAAGTAATCTATATAGGCATTAATTAGATTAATAAGGGTTTGCAATCAATCACAAATCCTACCTGTTTTCCTATTAGGCCCCTATGCTTAGTATTGAATACTTATTATTCAATACAGTTATATAATCTACATCTATCTATCTATCTATCATAGATAATACCAATTTACCCTCTTGGGTTACTTAATCCATATCTAACTTGAACCCTATATGTTTTGCTACCAGTTGCAGTACCTATACCCTTGGGACCCAAAATATTAGACTACTAGCAATGTATTCACCATGACACAAGCTAACTCTCCCATTGATAGTAGTTCCTGCGACTACCGAAGGTATTTAGTATTACATATCCCTCCTAAACTTGTAGGTACCCAAACCTGCTACCTCTACTGTTATGCAGTGTTATGTCACCCATATGGTATACCCAAACCAAACTGTCTTGGCTACCAAATTTTACTATACCTCCCAGTTTTAACTATAGTTACTTGCAATTTGACTTGACACCCATTTAGGCTCCTCTATCTTGAGATACTGAATCCTAACATTATATTTCCATTACTTAGACTATACTGGTGTACCCCTGCATAAGCGCTGCTTCAGTTGGAATACATTTACTGCAGTAACCTACTGTTATTGTCCTGCATGGAACTAGTTGAAGCTAGTAAAAAATATCACTCCTTCACCCTTATACTGTTGTTTGTATTGACACCAATTTCTGGGGTGTGTTTTCAACCCAAAATATGCATCTATACATATCTAAATATTTGGCATACACATTTGGACTGCAGTTGCATTCTTCCTAAATTTCCTGTCATTTCTCGATACTTAGACCCTACTACCAATACACATGAGTCTACCTATATATTCCCTCACCATATTGCTAGACTATACAAATGGAAAATTGAGAAGTTATACCTTGCCTTGGCTAATCTTTCCCTTTCTATCCTACACATACCCAAGTACATGATTTCTGCATCTATAATATCCTGTAGGGAACTGCTGAACCTCAAGGAACGCACATACCCAAAGGTATAGGTCTATATAGGAAATCGAAATGGTACTCACATACCCAGGTACATAACTCTTGTAAATGAACACAATCCCATAATGCTTCCACTGCCCACAGGTTTGCACAAATATGTAGTGGCCAAAGCTCTACAGGAACCAGCTTCCCTCTCACACCCTTAACCTCTCCCCACATCTGTTGCTTCACCTAGAACTCGCTTGAATCTGTCTATTACCTATTGTTCCTTAAATTTCTTTTAACATACAGGTTTAACCTCAACTACCAAATTGTAGTAGTTTCTTGTCTATAACACCTGCTACTATGTAGCTATTGTTGCTGCTTGCTACTGCCCCTATTTTTCTTTCTGATTTACACCCATAGGCAATAAGAGACTTCTACCCTCATATACATACATATATCTACAGCAGTGGAAAGTGCAAAACTGACTCCCACAAGAACCTAATACACAACTTCTACCTATATCTTTGATTACCCCTAACTTATATTCATAGTTTCACAGATCTCTACAACCAAACTACTTCAAAGGTCCCCCTTACACAGACCTGTTTAACTATACCTATGTATATACCCACTGCTTCCTTTTGCACATACACACACGAAATACCTAGCATACACAGGAACCCAAAATTTTATTGATCTATACGATTTACTGAGTTTCCCTATTAGACTCTTCCTTTTGTACATACACACACGAAATACCTAACCAACTCAGTTTTTCTTATACCCTCTATACGATTTACTGAGTTTCCCCATTAGACTCTTTCTAAGCATTAAATCGAATACCTAGCATAAATAACAGAGGCTGTAAGTTCAATGGCAGAAATTACTTGACACGGCTTGGTACAGGGTTCGACTGGTTTCTTCGGTAACTCGAACAGCTTCTCTCGTAATAGAGAAGAATAGGGTTATTAGCTTTGAACGTAGATGAGAAGAGTCGGCTCCTACTCCTCTATATTATATATATATATATATATATATATATATATATATATATCATATATTCTAGAATTTATGATTGATCGCTTGGCTAGGGTTACGTAATTTGCGGAGCTCGATCCCGAGAGAACCCTGAGTTCGAGTATGGCCGATCCGGCGGGGGGCTCCGCCCCCCTGGACTGGGCACGTCGGCGGACGGTAGCCCGGCTGACTCGCACGGGTCGGGCGGCGACGTCCCGGTTATGTCGGCTTGCGTTGTGTGCGACTGCAAATCTTCGGCGGAGGGTTCCGCCCCCCATGGTGGTAAGTCAGCGGAAGGCTCCTCCCCTCTCGGCTATGTTTTGTCGGAGGGTGGTGGAACTGCTGGCTCGCGAGAGTCGAGAGTCCATGATGACCGGGATCTGGATGCACGCGACAGCAGGCCTTCTCCGGCAGGGGGTTCCGTACCCCATGGAGGAATATCGGCAAGGACTCCCAGCCATCCAGGCCTATTTGGCGACCTGGCTGAGCGGGGAGGCATGGAGGCGCGCGTGGGTTGCGGTCCTTTGACTCCTCCAGCGGGGGGATCCGTCCCCGAGGCTGCGGGGGTGGGACTTCCTATCCGAGACGAGGTGGTGCGGAGGGTGGACTCCCCTGCAGCGGTGGAGCCCCAGAAGAAGGTGGCAGGTGGCGGGATGAATGGCCCGGCACGGTCCTTCGCTGCGGTGGTGGGCGGGACTGCACCGGCATCTAAGGGTGGCTTGCCGAGGGTGGACTTTCGACCAGCTACAGTCTCCAATAGCCGAAAGGTGGTCGTATTCACTCAGTCGGATATGGAGGCCCTCACGGTGCCATGTGGGCTGGACCTTATCGGCAAGTTCGCTCGGCGGAGACTTCCGATTGAGATTATTAGAAAGGCTTTTGATTCGCGTGGTTTCAGGGGATTGATTAAAGTGAAGGCCATTGATGACCGTCATGTTCTTATACGGCCTCATGTCGAGAGTGACTTTCTTCGACTTTGGGCTAAGGATTGTTGGTTCGTTGGTCAGGTTCCGATGGTGATATTCAGGTCTTCGATGGACTTTTTGCCGGTGAGAGAGGATCCCCGTGTTCCCATCTGGGTTGCCTTCCCCGGACTTCTCCATTGCATGTTTGATACCAATAAGGTGCTTTCTATAGCATCTTGCATCGGTACTCCGCTCTTTACAGACCGGGCTACGACCTCCTTCTCTAGGCCGAGGGTTGCCAGGGTCTTGGTTGAAGTGGACGTTAGCAAACCACTTCAACACGAGGTCTTCTTCCAACTACCTGATGGCGTTCGTTCGCAGCCGGTTGTCTATAAGCGGACTCCTCTCTACTGTGTCTCTTGCGGCCATCATGGTCACATTGAGAGTGCTTGTGGTCGACCCCTGGTGGAGGCTTCTCCTGAGGGTGTTGCTGACAGTCCGGCCAACCCCGACGTCCCATCTTTAGGTGTAGCACGAGAGGAGGACGGCCCGGAGGGTGGCCGTAGGATTAGCAGGGGTCGTCGGCGGCAACGATCAAGACGGAAGAAGGGGAAAGGGATACAACAGGTGTGGAGGCGCGTTAAGGGGCGTAATGATAGCAGGGGGACCACGCAGCCCGAATTGCATGGGAGTAATGGTAATTGCGCGAGTTCCGTTCCGCCATCCTGGTACGTGGGGGAATCATCGTCGGGCCAGCTGGCCTTATGGTTGGATGATGGATGGCCCATGCAGGGGGGTCGTAGCGCTCCAGGTTCTAGTTTGGATGGGCAGATAGGGCCTGAGCGGGGTACTGGATCTATTGTATTATCGGACCTTCCTATCATTATTCATAGCCAGCTGGGACAGGGAGTTATTGCGGCTGTTTCTGATACTGAAGATCGCAGCTTGGTGGTGTGGGAGGAGGCCGCCACCGGATCTATCTTCGACTGGGGTTATGACCCTTCTCCGGGAGATGATATGGTCTCATTGTCTTAGGCTAGACCTTCCACGTCCTCACTTCAGGGTCGTGAGGATGGCTGGCAGATGGTTTCATTCAAAAAGGCGGCTGGTAAGCGAAGGAAGTCGATGGCACCTCAGTCGGATCGACTTCTTCGTTCACATTCTTCCCAGGTTAGGCGGGACCCCCAGATGGTCCATGGTTAATTTCCTTATCTGGAATGTTCGGGGGACGACGAACAGATCTACCTTATGCCGTCTCAGGTCCTTGTGTCGGACCAATGCTATTCAGGTTCTTGCTATTATCGAGCCCAAGGTGATATCTTCTAAGCTTCTCTCTTATCAATTGAGGTTGGGTTTTGATGCTAGCTTTTGCAATGATTAAGGCAATATTTGGTTTTTCTGCAAGTCGGGTCTTGGGATCAACTGCATTGACTCTTGTGATCAGGCTATCACGGTGCAGCTTTCTTTGATCTATTTTTCGAACCCGGTGCGGTTGTCGATTGTTCATGGTGCAGGAATACGACAGGGGAGGAGGCGGTTGTGGCGGCATCTTCTGGACGTCCAAGCCAGGGATATTGGCTTGCCCTAGGCGGTGGGCGGGGACTTCAATATTATTGCCTCTTCGGATGAGTAATTTGGAGGTCGTCCTTCTGACACGAAGGCTATCGCGGACTTCCTTGACTTTCAGTTGGCTGCTGGGCTTTCGGATGTTGGTTTCAGAGGCAGCACCTATACGTGGGTGAATGGTCAGTCGGGGGTTGCTTGGCAGGGATCCCGCCTTGATAGGGTGCTCGCGACGGGCAGTTGGCTGGATGGAGTTCAGGTCTCCTGCGAACATCTTAATCGGGCAGAATCTGACCATTCTTCTCTTTTGATATCCTGCCAGCCAGCTTCCTCCTTTCAGCGTCGGGGCTTTCGTTTCCTCGACTTTTGGACGTCTTATCCGGATTTCCTTCCGGTTGTTGCTCGGGCATAGGAATCATGCTGGCATTATGATGTACTTGAGCGCCTGGGCATGCGCCTACGGACGACGGGTCATGTTCTGGCTGGTTGGAGCAGAGCTACTTTCGGAGACGTATTTCAGGAGGCCCGTCAGGCCGAGGATGCTGCATTGGCGGTGGAGTAGGATTATGATCTTCATCCTTCGGAGAGGGGACGGGCTTCCTGGATGGAGGCTGTTGCCAGATTGAAGCAAAAGGTTCAAGTTGAGGAGTCTTTCTGGAGACAAAAAGCCAGGTTGAAATGGGACCTGGAAGGTGATAAGAATACTCGATTTTTCCATGAGTGTACCAGGAGCAGGCAGCAAAAGGCGGGGATCCAGAAAATTATTCGGGCGGATGGTTCAGAGACTGGCTCGCTTGCAGAGGTGGCGTCGGAGGCTTCTCTCTTCTACTCTAAGCTTTTTAGGGCGGAGCCTATATCAGACGATGATGCTTTTCTTGATGTCATCCCTAGCACTATTTCTATGGCGGACAACTCTGATCTTGTTCGATGTCCGGACAGAGCGGAGTTATTGGAGACTGTTCGAGGGATGGACCCGGCTAGTGGCGCTGGGCCGGATGGCTTTTCTGGGAGATTCTTCTCTCATTGTTGGAATATTATCGCTGCAGACGTAGAGGAAGCCATTGGATCCTTTTTCTTGGGTGCACGACTTCCGGTCTCCATATCTGATACTTTCTTATTTCTTATTCCCAAAGTCGAGCATCCGAGGAACCTTTCTGATTTCCGGCCTATTAGTCTTTGTAATTTCTGTAACAAGATAATTTCCAAGATTATTGCTTGCAGGTTGCGGGAATATCTTCCCAAAATTATTTCTCCGAAGCAAAGTGCTTTTGTTAAGGAGAGGGAGATTGTTGACAATATCATTATTGCTCAGGATATGGTGGCTTCTATGAAGGAATCCAATCATGGTGGTAACGTGGCAATTAAGCTTGACATGCAGAAGGCTTACGACAGAGTTAATTGGCATTTCCTTCTGCGTGTTCTTCGGAGATTTGGCTTTAATGAGCTATTCTGTGACCTTATTTATCGTCTCCTGGCGGATACCCGGTATGCGGTCCTACTTAATGGAGCTCCTACGGACTTTTTCTCGGCATCTAGAGGGATCCGGCAAGGGGACCCTCTCTCTCCGGCTCTCTTCATTATTGCTGCGGAGGTGCTTTCTCGGAACCTCAAACTCCTTCAAGACAATAATAGGAGATCTTCATTTCATACTCCGATTGGGGGACTGCGTATCTTGCACTTGGTTTATGCGGATGATGTTCTTATATTTACTTCGGAGGATATTGCTGGTTTGCGTGCTCTCCAGAAGGTATTGCATCGTTATGAAGCTGTATCGGGCCAGAAGATTAATTACTCAAAATCTGCCTTTTATACTGCGACTCCACTGGCTGAGGATCGTGCTCGAACTATTTCCACTCTCTTTGGATTCTGTACTGGGTCTGTGCCGTTTTCTTATTTGGGCTGCCCATTAACGTGCGGGAGACGGAATGCGGGGATGTTTACTTATTTACTTGATAAGATCCGATCGAAGCTGACAGGATGGCAGAACATGATTCTTTCTCCTGGGGGTAAGCTGGTCCTTATTAAGAACGTTCTTTCTTCTATCCACATGTAGACTTTGGCAGCTTGTTGTCCACCCCGGGCAGTTCTCAGGGCGATTGAGAGAATGTTTATGGCTTTCTTTTAGGGCAGTAAGGATGGAGTTGCTAAGAGGAGCTGGCTTGCTTGGCGATTCGTTTCTCGGACTAAGTCCGAAGGAGGACTTGGGATCAAGTGTCTGAATGATATTATGGATGCCTTCTCTATGAAATTATGGTAGAAGTTGCGACATGGGAAGGGTCTTTGGGTGGAGCTTCTCAAATCGAAATATTTTCGTAAGTGTCATCCATGCGATGCATTTTTGACTTCCAAGTGCTCCCATATTTGGCGACGGATTTTGCGGGGGAGGAAATTGGCGGAACAGTATATTGCTTTCAGACTTGGGCGTGGTGAGGGCTCAGCGAGGTGTGAAGCGTGGATTCCCGGGGGGCCTCGATTGGGTAGCATTGCTATTCCGTCAGTTGAGGGAGTGGCTTCTGGGAACAGGCATGGTACGGGGAGACGGATTCGGGTACGGCAACGAGTCCAGGCGGTGGTACTGGGGTGCCTAGGAGGTCAGCCAGATTGGCCGAGAGAAGGGTGCTTCTCCCTCATCGACCGGTGACTGTGCGGACTCTATCGGATAGGAGAAGGAAGATCCGTGATTCTAGGGCGAGGAACTCTGACAATGGCGGTCCGGCTATTTGTTCGTTTTGGACAGACACTGGATGGGACTTGCCTCTGTTCTTGGAGCAGTTTGGGGAAGAGGCAGCGAGGAGGCTCAGAGTGGCAAATCTGACTTGTACTTCAGATCCGGACTCATTGGCTTAGGGAGAAAAGAAAGGAGATTTCTCGATGGCATCGGCATGGAGGTATTGCCGGACCTCCCATCAAACTTCTTCTTTATTTTCTAATATTTGGGGTAAGTGTATTCCGGCAAAGTGGAGCATTCTGATGTGGCGGGTATGTCATAACCGGCTACCCACTGATGACAACATTCAAAATATCGGCTTCCATTTGGCTTTCCGGTGTTATTGCTATTTGGCTGGACACGGGGAGTCCCTTCAGCATATTTTCTTCCATAGGGATCTTGCTTTGGAGGTCTGGTCTGTTTTTCGGGGTTTCTTCAAGGCACGGATGCATAGAGACTTTTTTGCCTTTCTTCAAAGGTGGTGGAGGGGTCCGGGTAGTCATCATCGGAGATCTTTGGCTGGTGCGATCATTTGGGTGCTTTGGAAGAACCGGAACAAGTGTCGCTATGAGGGGCGTACTGCTGGCTGTACTTTCTTGATTAGGGAGGTGAAGAGGCAGTTTCGGAAGTCGCTTTCGGGTTGTCTTCATCTTCCGTCTCTTCCGCATTGGGCTTTAGAATAGTATTTATTGTTTTATTTTCTCTCTTTTGTTACCTATGAGGTCGGATGTACTCATTACCCTCTTTTTTCAATAAAGGTAACGATTTCCTCCAATATATATATATATATATATATATATATATATATATATATATATATATATATATATATATATATATTTATATATATATATATATATGTATGTATGTATGTATGTATCACCCCTATGGATGAGATAGGATGAGTTCAATTTGAACTCAATCTATAGAGATTTTAATCCAAGTGGGATTAGCATTCGGAGGGGTTTGTTCGATAGGAATTTGAATCTAGATTTTGAATACATGAAGGTTAGGGTATCGGTTATAAACATGGAATTTGAATTAGAAAAGTTTACTAAAACCCCTATAAAATAGGCTTTTACAAAAGCCCACCTTTCGTATGTTAACTAGTAATAATATTTACTTATTAATATATTAAACACTAAAATTTACACTAAAGAAAATAAAAAATTTGTCCAAGGGTTTACAAATCTACCCTCCTTACAAAATTTCGTCCTCGAAATTTAAAGATAGACATAGGAAGGAAAAATACCTCATGGTTCGAAAGGATAGGGGTATAGCTCGCACATTCATTCTTTCGTAGATAGTTATAATCTACCTATCATAATCTTTTCTATGGTCACAACCCCCGATCTATTCATGGTCCAAGAAAGTCGTATCTATATCGTATAAACATACAATTTTGAAAAAAAGCATTCGTTGGCTAAGATGCATAGTCACTATCTCTACTTGTCATGGTTTTATTGTTCCTACCAAGGGTTTATTACCAACTATAATCAAGCATAAAAAATTACTAAGTGCAGGCTATGGGGTACTAAGAATTTATTAGATCAAATAGATGGGTAGAAAAAGAACAGAACCGTCTAGCCCATCACATGTAGCATCGTACCCTCGACCATCATCGTAAAATCCCTGCCCTGCTGGGGTGTCTCCCTCTGCTGGTGCTGGCATTTACGGTCCCACAGGTGGCCTCACTGTTTGGAATACCCGCACTCCTACTTTCTATTATATTTTCTTACATTCTACCACTCTCTAATACTATCACACCCCACCTACAAATTTATATGCACCACTCTACCATGTCACTCTCACCAGTACTCTCATGGATACACACTCTCCTCCTCTTGGCACAACCAAATACTCAAGCTATACCTGACACACAACTATATAAATATGTCATTTAATCATTCCTATGATATGATACTAACTCCTAGAATCAACAATTAGTATTCTACACTTATACCTAAATTTTCTATTGCAATAGTCATTCACAGATAAGGGTTACTGATCTAGTTACCAGCGATGTCTAATTAATACTAGGAGACATTATATATAAGGGCTAAAATCAAATCAAGCATCAACAACTCATCTATCTATATATATATATATATATATATATATATATATATATATATATATATATATATATATATATATATATATATATATATATACTAGAGTCAGAAAATATGCTCTTCGCTCCGCTGCTCTCCCGCTCGTGTGCTCTCGGGGCGCTGCGCTCCAGCTAGGGCTTTCGCCTTCGCCCGCCGTCGGGGATAGCGCCGCCGGTAGGCTATCCTCCAGCCCTTTCCATTTTTTCTCCATGGCCTCGACCCCGCCCGACCTCCTTGCCTTCCTAGGGCTCCCTCCGATCCAGCGTCTCTCTCATCCACCCCCGTGCCTCCCTCATCGCCGCCCGTCCGTCAACCCCCCACCCTCCTCCCTCTACATTCATCCCCTTCTGCCGCCCCACATCCGCCCCTCCCCCTCCGCCCTGTCCTGGCCAACCTCTTCGTCTCACTCCCAGATCCACCGGTCGTCGTGCCCCCTCCCCTCCGGGTCATGCTGCTGGTTCGGCGCCACCCTCCCGGAGTCGCTGGATCAGATTCGCCCTCCTCCCTTCTCGGGTCTCCCACCGCCCTCCTATTTTTTTTGAATTTCTTCGGGGGACCGGCCGCAGGAGGCCACGTGCTCCCCTCGAACCCCGCTCTCTTGTTGGGGAGCATGCGCCCCTATGGTACGGTCAACCTCTGCGGGCTCCCAAGCTACGTGCCCCTGCCTGGTTGCTGCACACCTTTTGGTGCGGGCGTTGCAGCTCATTTGGACGCCGCTCTTGGCACTGTAGGAGTGGGCCCCGACTCCCTTCCTCAGGTTGCGCCTAGTGTGGGTGCATCCTAACCCCATCCGCCTCCCTTGCTGGCATCCGCGCACTCTGGAGTGGGGGTTTCCCCCATTCCCCTTGCGCCACCCGTGGGCGCAACCCATCCCTCCCTCTTCTTCCGGTTGCGTCGAGAGTGGGCGCAACCCACTTCCTCCCTTTCCCTCCTCCCTCATCCTCTTCACTATCGCCAACTTCGACGGGCGACGTGATGCTGCTCTCCGATGCGGCCGGGCTTCTGTGCCCGTCGGGTTGAGTTGCTGGTCGACCGAGTCTCCTGGACTCGCCTTTGGCGTATTCTGGGCCCATCGTGCCTCCCAACAGCTGCCCCTTCTGGGCACAACCCAACTTCATTCCCCGGCGCGGGTGCACCCGGTTTCTCCTGGAAGCCATTCCCACCCCCCTCTGCGCGCACTCCACCAGCCTCCTGGTCCCACCCTTGAGGAACCCACCCCCCTTATGGATGCAACCCATCCCCCAACAACTTCGGGCGCAACCCATTCTCTACCTCCCTGGGCGCAAGCCAACCCCTTTTGGGTACTGCTTCTGCTGGCGTAATCCACCTTCTGGCTCAACCAACTTCGGGCCCAACTCAACGCCCGATCCCTTCCTTTGCCAACATCCTTCGTCCGGACAGGCTCCCAAGCAGGGACTCCTGATCCCGGACGTCCCTCTTCCTGAAGTAGAGTATCCGCCAGCATCTTCCATGCCGACGGTGCCTTTTACAGATCAGGAACTCTCTTCTCTAGCCACCTCATTCCCCTACCTTCGTCCTCATATTCTCTTCCGGTTGTCCCAAACTCGCCAGGGTCATAGAGGTTATAGCCAGTTGGCGACTATCGGTCGAGTACAGGGTAGCCCTCTCGACCCGAGGCATATTCTGCTACACCTTTCCTCCGACCTTTACCACCGGACGGTGTGGTCCATATGCACCGGAAGAGTCGACTCCCACCAAATAAAGATAATCAAGTGGTCAGCGAACTTTAACACAAAGGAAGACTCAACGACGGTGGCTTCCTGGGTTACCTTACCCAATCTCCCCCTCATTTGCTTCGTTCCGGCGGCTCTTAGGCGTATAGCCTACTCCTTCGGGACTTTTGTGGCCGCCGTTGCAGAAACCAGCAACCTGACTAAAGCACACTAGGCCAAGATATGTGTGGAGCTCGACCTCACCTCAGAGCCCCCAGCCACATACTCATTGAACTTGGCAACCGGACTCACACCCAGAAAATTATCTATGACAATCACATAATCTTTCGCACACACTGCCATTTACGCGGTCACTTATCCAAGCATTGCTTCCGTCTCCATCCTGAGGTTAGGAAGAAATCAGAGCGGACGGAACACAATCCCAAAGGAAATCGGCATCAAAAATCCGCCCAACCACCCCTGATTCCTCTACTGAACTCCCACACCAGAATCAACTCCAGCGAAGGAAAGTCTGGTAGAGGCAACTCAACGGATAAACCCGTAATCCCCTACCAGCCACCTGTCCTTCCTCTGTCCAATTAGTTCGACGCCCTCGTGGTAGAAGCTATTGACTCCTTCCAGGAGATGGTTTTTCTGTCGACCTTGTCAAGGCCCCCGACACGGACTCGAAAGATCTCAGCGCCCCACCCCTTGAGGACGTAGAGGAGTCCCTCCTAGCATCCTCGATCGCCACCGGCCACTAAATAGCACTCGGTAATTCTGCCATTGATGCTCTGGCTATTCTAGGGCCAGAGCAGGCCTATAGAGGCCTTCAGGTCATCGCCGCAGGATTCCTTCTCCAGGCGAAAGGCAACCAGATTGAAATCTCCGACGACTCCCTCCTCATTCCGTCGGAGCAAGCCGATCTCGATTCGGCCGGAGAAACGGTCACACACCCAAAATGCACCGAGGACCCCAGTACATCCTCCAAGATAGCGGGGTAGCATCCATCGCTACCAGGAAATCGGATAAGAAAGGGTTCGCAAAGTCCCCGTCCACGCACAATAGGTCTGCTGCTATACGGTCCAACCAACCCCCACCCCCAAACCTCCAATAATGCTGAACATTCTTTCTTGGAATGTCCGCGATCTGCTGAACAAACCTACTATGAGGAGAATTACCAGCCTTAAGAAAACTCACAAGATCAACATATTGATTATCCTTGAACCCAAAATCCCTTAAAGGAAACTCAAATCCATCCAACTGCAATTAGGCTTTCACTCGGCCATAGCGGGCAGACACGACATTTGGATCCTCTGTTCTAAGGCCGTTCAAATCGGAGTCATCCACAATTCCAGACAAGCCCTTTCTTGCTGGATGAAACACCCTTTGATCTCCAACCGCGCTATCCTTTCTGCGGTTCACGGCAGCTGTGACATCGTCGACCGCAGACACCTCTGGAATGACCTCCTGAACATCAACAATCACAACCATAACCTCCCATGGCTTTGCATTGGGGACTTCAACGTTATCACCTACAGAGATAAGAAAATTAGAGGCCCCCCCTCTCTCACCGCCATGCAAGACTTCAACAACTTCATCTTCAACTCTCATCTTACATCCCTCCCATTCACAGGCAACGCATTCACCTGGTACAACATGCAGGAAGACGACAGTTGGTAATTCTTCCGCCTCGACAGGGCTTTATCGAACGCTCACTGGCTAGGGATAGGGACTACCTCAAAGCTCTCTCACCTTAACGCCACCGAATCTGATCACGTCCCCTGCTAGTTGAAATTGCTAGCACTTCCAACCAGTCCAAGAAAAGCTTTCGCTTCCTATACTTCTGGAGCGACCACCCCCAATTTTTTGGGGTAGTCACGGAAGCTTGGAACAGCACAGACTCACTCGAACCTCTAAACCGGGTGGCTAACAAGCTCCATGCCACGAGGAAAGCTCTGGCAGCCTGGAGCAAGCAAACCTATGGCGATATCTTTCAAGCCATTCGCGAGGCTGAGGATAACGTTACTCGTACCGAAACCAGGTACATGACCGACTGTTCGCCTGATCCCAGGAAGGCTCTGAATCTCACCAAAGCCATCCTCAAATTTAGGCTGAAAATTGAGACCGATTTTTAGAAGCAGAAAGCCAGGATCAAATGGGACAGCGATGGGGAAAATAACTCAAGATTCTTCCACGCCTGCGTAAATGGCACAGACAAAAACTCACTCTCTACCTGATTACCGTAAACGACGGTACCAGCATCAGCGATCCTAAGGGTATCGAAGTGGCGGCTGCTAAGTTCTATTCTAGACTATTCTCCAAGGAAACGGTCCTCAAAGACAACACCTTCCAGAGCGAGGTTCCCCATCTCATTAGCGACACAGACAATACACGGCTCGAACAGCCCCCTTCAGACGACGAAGTGAAAGAAGCCGTCTGGGCCCTCGACGAACACAGTACGCCTGGGCCAGACGAATTTTTAGGGACCTTTTTCCGTACATGCTAGGACATCATCAAGGTTGACTTACACAATGCGATTTCTGCCTTCCTCCAGGAAGCTACTTATCCCAGAGCCATCTCGAGCACCAACCTAATCCTCATCCCGAGGAAAGACAACCCAGAGATATTTCGCGACTTTCACCCAATCAATCTCTACACCTTCACCAACAAGATCATATCCAAGATCATCGCTTCCCACATAGCAGGCCTTCTCCCCAAGATCATCTTGGAGGAGCAGAGTAGCTTTGTTCGGGGGAGAAATTTCCAAGATAATATCATGTTGGCCCAAGAGTTAGTCACTTGCATGAAGCTCCCAGCAAGAGGGGGCAATATTGCCATCAAATTGGACATAGAAAAAGCCTAAGACAGACTGGATTGGCAATTCATGATCTGGGTCTTCAAAGCTTTCGGATTTTTTGAAACATGGACCAACATCGTGTGGAGATCGATCAGCAACTCGTGGTTCTCCACGGTTATTAACGGCCAAGCGGACGGTTTCTTCAAATGAAGTCGAGGGGTTAGGCAAGGAGATCCTCTATCTTCCACCATCTTTATCATTATGGCGGACACATTGAGTAGAAACCTTAATAAGATGGCGAGCTCCCCCAACTTCCAGCACTACCACACAGCCAGCGTCTGTCCGATCATCACCCACCTGGCCTTCGCAGACGATATCCTCATCTTCTCTTTCGGGGATGCCGGATCGGTAGACGTCGTCCATAGTACGCTCCAAAGATACGAAAGGTACTCTGGACAGAAGATCAATCCGGATAAAAGTGTTATCTACACCCACCATAAAATCATGAGAGACCAAACGGCTAGCATCTCAACCACCACCTCATTCCCCACCCACCACCTTCTATTCCACTACCTGGGGTGCCCCTAGTGTACGACAGATCTAACGCTGGGATCTTTGAAAACCTGATCACTCGCATCAGGAAGAAGCTCGAGGCCTGGCACAAGGCACGCTTTTCCCCAGAGGCAAGATGATCCTCATCAATCACATCCTCACTTCCATTCCCATCTACACCCTGGCAGCCTGCTTCCCTCCCAAAAAGTTCTATCCTACATCGAGAGCATCTTCAGCAACTTTATCTGGGGACACAGTGGCGGCCACGACAAGCACCATTGGGCCAGCTGGGACACCATGGCTCGTACTACCGAGGAGCGGGGCCTAGGGTTCACTAAACTTTCCCATATCGTTAATGTTTTCTCAATGAAATTATGGTGGACACTTCGCACGAGTAAGAACTTATGGTCTAGGTTCATGAAGGCCAGATACTTCAAGCACATCCACCCGTATACGGCCATCGCGAACAGCAGATCCTCAGTGGCCTGGCGTCGCATTCTCATTGGGCGGTCCCTAGCCGAACCAGCGATTCGCCTTAAGGTGGGCAACGGCAAAGCTTCGCCATTTCTAGAGCGCTGGGTCAGCGATATATTGCTACCCAATATTTCTGCTACCTCCAGGAACAGCACTATCAAGGACTTATGGGACCCTCCAAATAACACCTGGAATTGGAACAAAGTCCGGGTATGGGTTGGGTCTGAGGCGGTCGATTATATTCGCCACAGCAGAGTAAAGATTGGATCGAACGCTGATAAGCTCGAGTGGTCGCCCGATATTAACGGAGCATTCTCGGTTAAGTCGGCCAGAAGAGTGATCCTTGGCAATGCGGCTCCATCTCCTACTATTGTATCCTTCTGGCAAACATGCATCCCCAAGAAGTGGTCCTTCCTCATCTGGAGAGCCCTACGCAACATCCTCCCCACTGATGACACTCTCAACACTATCAAGTTCAGCCTTGCTTCTGCTTGCGCATGCTGCTCTGATCGACAATCGAAAACAGTCAACCACATCCTCGGTCAAGGGGAACTATCGATCAAGGTCTGGAGAGCTCTTTCCCAGTGTTGCAAACTTCCCCTTGGGGGCGACAACTTTCACCACCTCATGGCAACCTGGGCATCGGCTTTCCATGGGCACCAGATCGTTGATGCGACCGCCACGTGGGTCCTCTGGAAAAATTAGAACAAAGCTAGATATGAAGGCCGCCAGTACAACGTAGTCCAACTAATATGGAAGACCATTCGTCAGTGCCGCAAACGAAGTTCCCTCTGCAAACATGGCCAGATGGTATTCTGGAACTCTCTCCTATCCTCGGATTAGCCGTGGTGATGCTAGTTTTCTCTTCTTTTGTCAGTATACGTGTATAGGCATCGGCATTTTGCACCTCATGGTATACTTGCAAAGGTTCGGCCTTTCGGCCTTCATGAATAAAATGGGTGGTTTGAAATATATATATATATATATATATATATATATATATATATATATATATATTAGATTCTGGGTTAACTACTTGCTTCTAACCGGGTCGAGATGGCTGGAACTCCCTTTCTGAGCTGGAGCTCCAGCGAGAGGATGCACACTAACACAGTCTGGCATCTAGTGTGCATCTGATCCATAAAACATGCACAACTTAAGCCTTCTCCTGCAAACATTCCAGGTATGCCCAAACCTCTTACAGTAGGCACAAGTGGATGCTTGTTGTGTCCGTCTTTGAGGCTGCTACTGAACCGGAGATCTGGCTGGTGGGTGGTACTCCTACTGGGACTGAGTGGCTTCCTGCTGAACATGGGGGCGCTTCTGAGGCCTAGGGTAGATGTCGCTCATTTCCCTCTTGAGGCTAGGCTCTCCTCTTCGAAAATATACCAGGTCCCACAACTGTTTGATCTTCTTACTCTGCTCTCTCTGGATCTCAGTCTGAACTTTCTGAGTCTCTATCACGTTTCAGAGGAGCCCGAATATCTAGGTCCCATCGATGGACAAGCCTCTTGAGAATATGGTATGTGGTATCACTCCAGGAGACAAAGGAGGAGGCGTAGGAAGACTCCTAATCTCATACGAAGATGTAGCTATCTCCTAAATAGCAAGAGGTAGAGTGGGACTCTCTGGTAAGGCTACTACCACTTCCTCCATAGTAGGAGGTACAACTACCTCCTGGTCAGCGTGAGGGGTCACTACCTCCTGAACGAATAGGAGTTGAAAGTACGACCTCGGTCATCTCCGAAAATGCAGCTACTCTTAGACGACGGGCTCTAGTCATGGGTGCCATACTGGAAAAATATATGGAAACAAGAAATCATCAAGGGATATAAGTAAAATTATCATTCAATGCAAATATAATGGATAGCAATTAACAGAATAAGGAAGGAGTACCAATTATAATGGGTTACTATTTCTAATACTAATGATACACTATAATCCTAGGACATAAGCACACTTACTTACTGGCACACACTACTCTGGGTAATGTACTAACACATCTGTAGAAGCATCGAAAAAAAGATATGGCTTTTAGTCCTACATCGGAAAGGAGAAGAAGAAAGGGCTCACTCCATTCTATATATAGAGCCCCCTTTCGTCCATTGAAAAGGGCAGCAACTTCCATTCCCTCCTTCCAACTTGGACTCTTCCTACTATGCACCTTCGGGTGCTAAGTCGAAGAAGTCTAGGGCAGTACGGGCCCAACAAACCCAGTCAACTATCCAAGCTGCTGACCGTCAGCGGGTACCGTTAACTGTTATACGGGATCCTGATAGAAAGTTGTACAGAACCAACCGCGTCCAGTCCCCCAGGGCTAACGGACAGGGTGGGTCTCAAAAGTCTTCCTACAACGATCGAGCATAGTACTTTACTAGCCGGTAATCAGGAAGCAAATATGATGGTCCCAAAAGTCTTCCTACAACGATCGAGCGTAGTGATTTACTAGCCGGTGATCAGGGAGCAAATATGATGGTCCCAAAAGTCTTCCAACAACGATCGAGCGCAGTGCTTCAATAGCCGGTGATCAGGGAGCAAATATGATGGTCCCAAATGTCTTCCTACAACGATCGAGAGCAACTGCTTTTACTAGCCTCAGATTAGGGAGCAAATATGATACCTACGCACTCGGGCGCTCGGGATACCCGGGCCCACAAAATGGATGCAAAGGTAGATCAATCTGCTCTCGACTTACGAGAGGTGGTCATTCACAAACGCAAGGAGAGAGAAGCAACCTTGATATATGAGGAGCCCTTTCGAGGACATCACCGTATCCAAGCCGCCATCAACTACTGCTGCCACAAGATAGTGGCACCACCACCAAGGCAGTCTGTGTTTATGCGGATCATCACCCCATGCGTCCAGGTTGACTTGAGCCCCAGAAGCAAGGCTCTCGAAGATCCTATGCGGCCAGGTTGACTCGAGCCACAGACGCAAGGCTCTCGAAGAACCCATGCGGCCAAGTGAAATCGAGCCGCAGAAGCAAGGCTCTTGGAGACCCCATGTGGCTAAGTGGACTTGAGCCGCAGGAGGAAGACTCTTCAGACTTCATGCGGCCAAGATGATCTGAGCCGTAGAAGGAAGTCTCTTGAAGACCTCATACGGCCAAGCCAATTTGAGCTGCAGAAGAAAGACTCTTGAGACCTTATGCGGCCAAGATGATCCGAGTTGTAGAAGGAAGACTCTTGAGATTTCATGCGGCCAAGCCGATCTTGGCCGCAGAAGAAAGACTCTTGGTACCGCATGCGGCCAAGTTGATCCAGGCCGCAGAAGATTGATTTTACTCTGTTGTGGGGGGACACATGGCAATTTGACCAAGTCTCAACCTCCCAAATTCGCTACAATAAAATCTAAACAACCCCCACCAGCTGGCAGTCCAAGATCGAGTCTTTGTGTGCTGTGACAGACACGTGGCCACGTAGCCCTTTATGCGGCCCAAAAATCTGCTATTGCAGGGATCACTATAAATAGCAGGGTACCACACCCATGCTAAAGGCTGACAACCTACGAAGGACAATTTCTTTATGATCAAGGACCGTGTCAGATTGTCCAAGGAGTAAGGCAAAGTAGCTACACTTTCCCGATCCTCTATCGTTACCCCCAGAATCAAAACTAAACAATTGTACTTAGATTATTTTCTAGGATTTCTTTCTAGGCGTTCTTTTGTACAAGCGCGTTTGCAATCAAGTTCAATTCCTGTGTAAATTTTTGTTCTTGTTATTTAATAGCAAACACGATGGAGACTCTGCTGGGGACATCCTTCTCATCTGCTAAGAAGTTGGTGACGCGATCTGACGCGTCCAAGCTCGGCTCTACGCAGCAAATGTTCATGGTTCATTTTGACCAACGAGCATTCAAGGAAATGCTCTCTGAAGGGAGCGTTAGTCCATCGCGGAAGCGTGCCAGCCCAAAGAGAACCTGCAGGACGTTGAAGCACAAAACTGTTACCCCCGACCAGGTTCTCGAAGAAGGTCCTTCTGCGGCCCCAGCCGGTGATCAAGACTCTTCTAAGGCCTTCCTTCTAACCGCAGAGAACCCTACTGTCTCCAAATCTAGCAAAGGAAAACACTATGATGCTGTGTTTTTGGGGACACAAGGGAAATCCATACGGATGAGGAAGAGGCCGCATAAGAGAGACGGGCAGACGACCCATGCGGCAGCCAACTTTGGCTGCAAATATATCGCCCATGCGGCAGCCAACTCTGGCCGCAGGCAGATGGCCCATGAGGCAGCCAGTCCTGGCCATAGACAGAGTGTCTCATGCGGCCCTGTCAGAAGCTCTGTGTTCGACCGTCTCTCTTGCGGGCCCGACTCCATACGGCCAATTGAGAATATGGAATATATCAATCTAGACTCTTTTTACTATGCACCTTCGGGTGCTAAGTCAAAGAAGTCTAGGACAGTGCGGGCCCAACAAGCCTAGTCAACTGTCCAAGTTGCTGACCGTCAGCGGGCACCGTTAACTGTTATACGGGCTCCTAAAGAAAAGTTGTACAGAACCACCCGCGTCCAGTCCCCCAGGGCTAACGGACAGGGTGGGTCTCAAAAGTCTTCCTCCAACAATCGAGAGCAAGTGCTTTTACAAGCCTTGGATCAGTTAGCAAACATGACACCTATGCACCCGTATGTTCGGGATACCCGAGTCCACAAATTGGATGCAAAGATCAACCCGCTATCGACTTGCGAGAGGTGATTACACACAAACGTAAGGAGAAGGAAGCAACCTTGGCATGCGATGAGCCCTTCTCGGGACGTCGTTGCACCCAAGTCATCATCAACTGCTGCTGCGATAAGTCAGTAGCACCTGAAGATCGGCAGTCCATTTTCTAACGACTGCAGCAGCCGGCACCTTGCCAACAATAACTTGAGAAACATGTGCAAATTTCGGAAGACGAAAAATTTTCTTTCCTGTAATTCAACCCGGAAGGTTCTTTCCGGCAAGGAGGGAAAGAATACAGGCTCTTCCAACCCCGGCAACCTCCACCAACGTTGCAAAGAAACTCTCGTCTGGAGGATTGCCACCGATAGGGGGTGTCTACCTAGGTACTCGATCCAGAAAGAAGCTTACAACACCTGGAGGTGCATCCTTGACCTCCTTGGGTGTAGATGAGGCCGGGGGTAGCAGTTCCCTCAAAGTATGCGACAACCCGGTGTTCCAAGAGCATACACAGGGGATAGCGATCCACTGGAATTACGCAACAGACGTGGAAGTCCCTGAGGATGACCGCCTTCGCCAAGATAATGCGGCTTCCTGCACAGGGGTAGCACCCCTTCCGAGTCCGAGGAGGAAGACATTTTGACATTCCCCGATGATTTTTCGATACGAGGGTACGACACAGAGAGCACCTCTCCTACGATCCCTTCCACCTCTATCCACGTACGGACAGTCTTTATGGCTGACAATCATCATGAAGCACCTACTGACCGACAACATCTAAAAGTACTTGAAGCCATGCTCCTGTCCTTGGTCAAGTCAGTAAACGAAATCAAAGCTGCCTTGCTGACTCAACTATTAAGGACGTCTAGACAAACAAGCATGGGACCCGCAGTCAACACGGACTCTAACATGACCGCTCCTCCTTTGGGTGACAATCCTCTAGGAGCCTCTGCTCTTTCAGCTGTAGATGAAGCAAAGGAGGCAAGGAGGGAAGTACATGAGCTTCAAGCAATGTTCAATGCACGAGACTCCTCCTAGGACCTCAGAATACGGCAGCTGTATCCCGTTGGGTGGAGAGATGTTCCTTCTGCCACGGTACAAACCGTTTCATATTGATTAGTATGATGGGAAGACCTCTGCTAGTCAGTACATGACTTATTTTGAGGTCACAATTGTCACGCCCCGCTCCCGTAGGAGCGATCGTCCTCGCTAAGACGTGATGCCGTACGGGCCTAGGTTGTGCCCGTGCAAGACTAAGTCCATAAATGGCCAATTTTAGCTAGGCCACAGAGTCGCACAGAGTGTTCCCATTTGCAACAGAAAGTAAATGAACACAAATTGAAGCAAATTTAAACTCTTTATTGACATTCAAAAAGTTTACAAGCGGCGCTAGGTCGAGATTATAAATCGCTCAAGCTCTCCCTCTCTGAAACATAAAAGACGTACCAAATGGCTTACAAGATGGAATGATTCATGGCGATGTTCCTATACATTATGTCATGTATATGGTGCTTCAGCTTCTTGTAACGCTCCAAGGCCCCAGAGAGAGCTCCGTGCCTTAGTACATTATAGGGAAGCTCCACACCCGACGACGTCTCCTGCATCCTGCAAGCAGACTGTTGGGTTATCAGTACATTTTTATGCACTGGTGGGGAGGCTAGCTCGCCAACAATGCTATCATTACCAAACACGTTCTATTTACTTTTATGTACCGTCTATCATTCATTGTCTTACTAATCTTGCCTTACGGTCAATTTTATGGCATATATCATCACCTATCTCATGTTGCCGAATTCAAGTGTCGCATGGAAATACATGCACGACTTACCCATACTTACCGTCCGGCCTTTCCTATCCAAAGTAAACCAAGTTAGTCAACAATTCATATAAACTTTCAATGTCAGTGCGTGTCCCTGTCTCAGGTCCTAGCGCGACGTAGGTGTGTTTCCTAACTCAATTTCACGAAGTACTCCTTATCCTTTGGTGTGTTACATTTCAAGCCTGTTCAGAAGGCGCTTCATTCAGTTAACTTAGACTACTTTGTTTCAATGCAAGGACTCGCACGTTGATTGTCACCAGCGAAGCCTACTTAATCTATATGCACCGGTCGCTGGCATCACAAGCCATTTTGGACATATTCTATCGTAGTTTTTCTCAACTAGCATAGGGTGCTGGCTGGTACACCCTGTTAGTCTCTTGAAATACTCCTGCACTTACGTCTTCTGGGTGGCCAAGCCCCCATCCAAGCAGACCGTAAGCCATATTTTTGATTCCGCCTAGGCCGGCCACGATCCTCCCTTTGATCATGCCGCAGAATCCCCTTATGTCATCCACCTCCCGTATACGACGAAATTGTCCACGACTATTTCGTATTGTTTGTCGTTTTAACTTAACGGCGGTCGCCGAGCCGTTGGCTAACCCTTAGCTATAATGTGTTATCGACCAGGTTGGCATCCGTGCAGCACGGGTAGTGAGCCCCGTTGCACGTGCCCGTCATACATGTCGCTAACCATTCCTTTCTTTCTTTATCTTTTACTCATTCTTTCTTTTCTTTCTTTCACTTGTCCGTTCGTTCCATGATTCATTCATACATTCATTCATTCATTCGTTGATTTATTCATTCACTTATTCGTTCATTCTTTCATTCATACATTATGTAACTTTCCGTGCGGGAGTCGCCTTGGCGACCCATCGGTCCCAAAGTCTTTCCATGTTGCTATACTCTACTCGGAACGACTATGTCGATAGCCTTCCATTTCATTGTTGTAAACCATTTATTGTTTCATTGTTGAACGCATAAGGGACTCGAAATGTAAGCCCGTGCCTTAGCACGAGCGTGGGGTGCAGCGCGAGAGTTCTCATATTTTCTATGTTCTTTTCCATATTCTATACAAGCATACAAGATGGCTTTATTCCCTTAGCTAGGTGCGTTGCGTCATTTATTAGCATGCGCGGTGTTATCGTCTAGAGTTTCTAGCATTGGTGTCCGTATTGTTATGTGTCTAGGCTAAGCAAAGACGGGTTCATCGGAGCCATCCACCTTAGTGATGTTCGCATCGGCCGGGCGATACTCCGAGCGCGCCTTTGAAAGTCTAAGTTTGGATTCATCTTCGATAGGCCAATATAAGTCTTGCATCGATTCTTTATCAGGTTGATGCCAACTCTTCGGGTCGACGACTCATTTGAGTCGTTGCACTCGCCATTTTGAATCGGCGTTCCGCTAGGGCGGAGCGGGTCATTACATAATACACCACTCAAAACAAGTCTTGTCCTCGAGACATCCTGAGTGCAGGTCATCCTATAATTCCTTAACTCATGTCATGTACGTATCTTAGACAATTCCTATCGAATGGCTTTACCGTTCCATGGCATCGAACTATACTTGACACCTTTCTAAGTTCTGTGTCGCATACGTTTGGTCAATTTTATTGAATGACTTTCTTTACTCATTTTAGAGTTGATGTTACTTATTCAATTATCGTATTTCTTCGACTTGGTTGCTATTTCGACGTGTCATGGGACTGAAATGGTCGCACGAGGTGCGTTATAATTTTTCAAATACGAGAGTCGTAGGCTGAGGCAAACTAACTCATTCGTTCATGCGCATCGCAACACCCACTTGCAGCTGCATTCGAGTTTATCATATCGCTGAGTTTGGATCATGCACATATTCAAGGCGTCCTCCGAATACGTACATTTCAACCAAACTTAGTGATTAGCGAAATCGGACAAGGTACTTATGATAGTTTTGATTTGTCGATCGTTTTACTAACTTCAATTTAGAACAGAACTCATACGCATCTCACTATCGTTTATCTCGATCCTCGAGATGATCCGATTCGTTTCTCAAGCGCTCTTGTTTGCGAAATCAATATGATTTCTTCTTAGTGGAGTCGACCAAGTCTAAGTAATTCCCAACCAATTCAAGACCAAGTATTGTACTATCATTGAGTATATCTTCCTATCCATGATTCAATTCGTTATCCCAACTTACTTGCGCATCATCCATTCCTATCATTCACTTCTTTTGGAGCCAATCCCGTCGTCGTTCACGCACACTCCCAATTCCCAGTCATACTCTAAGTCTTGTTGCCCCAAGTCTATCGTACGTCTAGACGATACTTGTAATGTCAATCACATAGGTTCAATCGCTCGGCATAGGGTCGTCCGCCTATCCACTAGGTCATCTCATAGGGTCATAGTTACAAGTCAAGTCTGTGGCTCATCGTGCAAGGTCGTTGCACGACGCTCGCCCCAAGTCCTGTGTTCTAACCATTTGTTCGTTTATACGGGAGTTTCTACCCAAGTTCGCTCCACTCAAACTTCTAAACATCAAGCAGCGTTCATCCTATTCATATCAACACATTCTCTGCTCCAAGTTCGAGCTCGTTAGGAAAGTCATCCTATGATAGGTTATCCTCAACCTAATCCTCGACATGTTAATATCGTACGTCCGTACTAGCAATTATCGTAGTCTATCTCTTCAAGTATGTTTTGATATAGTTCACCTATCCAATTCACGTAGTCGATCACAAGGTCGTCTAGCCTTGCAATATGTTGCGCTCCGATCTCATGCAAGTCTGATTATCCACGGCGGACATGAATTACCATGTCAACATTCCCGCGGGATAATCGTTCTCATCGGGACGTAAGTCTTGCGTTGCGTCTAGACTTACTCATTTTTGATACGCCGATTGGGCCTACTCAATCCTCGACTTTACTTTGCCGTCTATTATACGTCTGATCAATCCTCAATTCGCCTTCGCTTCAAACCACAAGTCGTAGCAATCAAAATTGCCATGTCAAGGTATTTCAAGTTCAATCATTCCCGCTGGACATGAATCACCATGCCAACGCTTCTGCGAAACGATCGTCCCAAATCAGACGTGGTGCATGTGCGAGGCTGGAGTTGCGCTCACACAAGACAAGATCGTTGTCGTTATGGTTGTCACCGAACAATCAAGTCACTTCCCTTCTTCATCCAAACGTTCATTCCTATCAAAATCTCCAACATAGCATTCTTCAAAACAATAACTTCTAACACGATCGTTATTCATCGAATCAGAGTACCCCCGAGTTATTATACATCGATCTTTGATACGCCTCAATACCATCGATGATGTACATAACCTGACGATCTTCCCTTTGCAACGAATTCCAAGTCGTGCAACTTAATTTTCTCAATTCACATTGTCGTGTGCTATCTCGTCATCGAGCAACATCTATTCCAAATTCTTAGTGTCACGCCCCGGTTCCAAAATATGTGGGACCAGGAATACGTGGCGTGCCAGCTATACGATCAAGTATAGAAAAACCTCAATTTAATGGACTATACTCGATCATAGTACGCTGAAGTAACAACTAAATAACAATACAGGCAGATAAATACTAATCTCATCCACAGGAAAAATCACAGAATAAAGTTGGAAGGAATGAAAATAACTCTGAATCAAACTACAAGTCATGACTAGTGGAAAATAATCCACCAATAAATGTATGAAAGAACTACTAAAAGAGTACAACTGAACCAGAAAAGAAATAGATAGCCACTAGCAGAAATCACCTAAGAACTCAAGAAACTCACGAGGCTCAACATTGAAGTCCTCGTCAGCAAAAGTCTCCAATCTCCGTAGTCCGTCGGTACCTGTGCTCGTCCTAATCTGGAAAAGGTGCCAGGTCCTCAGAGGGACGTAACAAGTACACAAGAAATCGACATGCATGATAGTACAGGGCAGTATATAAATAACTAGAACAAAATGTAACATAACATCTCCCTAACCAAACAAGGACAGGATATATCATGCGACATACGACATGTAAACTAACCATCTATGTGTAAAATGCACTCGAGACATCTCTAGTGGCACATGAGAGGGGGAGAAGAACAAGAAACGGCCACCAAGCGTTCTACGGTTTGAGAAACGAGGGGCTACGAGCATCCAGCGTCCATTGGAAACAGAAATTCTCATACACCACTAGTAGACTCTCCCCACCCAATGTATATCCGTACCGTATACGTGGTACAAATAATATGCAATACGTCATAGTATATATAAGTAGACCTGTACCAACCACTAGACCAGACGCGAACTCACGTGCCAATGATCAGTCGACACACAAATCCATGCTCTCAACTCACTCATATAGTGATCGTGTATGATACGGTGTCCGGCTAGAAGGTACCACATACCTTCACAATACACGGGATAAGTCCACTACTACTAGACGCGTGCACACAACTGAGAAATAACTAGGTAACATAAACTAACTGCAAAAATATACAATCAAGCAAGGTGTACTTGCCTGTGTCCAGCAACTGAGTATCTGGGTCCAAAGTAGAGTCCGAGTCCCGAGAAGCAAATAATCCTAAAAAAAATTTATCTCTAATTAATTACTAATTAAACAAATTAAACAATGCATTAAATTGCTAAGTAATCTATAATTTAAATTAATCTAGTACTACTAGCTAACTAGTATCAAATTTTTATGAATAATAATTATACAATAATAAGTAGGTAACCATACTTATTATCATACCATTTATATTCTAAAATTTATTTACAACTAAATATTTAATAATTAATTAACTAATTAATGATAATCAATTAACCAACCATTTTAATACACACATGAATACACAATTCCTAATAATACTAACTTAAATAGTAAAAATCCTTAAAAATCATTTTTAGTCTATTTTAATAATAAACTAAATAATATCAGAATAATAAATATATATTATATATATTTTACAGAAAATAAATTATTACCATTAAACTATTTATTAAATAACTAGTTGAATAATAACAATAAGTACTTAATAATTCTAAATAAATCCAAATAAATCACCACCAACCTTAAATTTAATCATTAAAACTAAATTCACAGTAGTAACACAAAATTAATAATTATTTAAATCAATAAATAATTATTACACAATTGATTACATAAACCTAAACATGATTCTCAAAATTACTTTTAAGTCTTAAAAATTCGTAAATATATCTAAAATACATAAAATAAATTCCTAAATACCATATTTACACTTTTCTAACAGAATCATATCACTTCACAAAATTTACAATATTTATATAATTAATAACAATTAATTATATAATATATTCAACTTATGTAATAAATCTAGAAATTACTCAACTAAATCCAAATAATTATAAATAATAGTAAATAAATATTGGAATTATTTTTATACAGAATAACATGCTATTACAAACATTTTCTATTCAATAAGTATTATTTAATTACTAACCAAATAAATAAGATAAATTGAAAACAATATTTAATATTCAATTTGATTAATACAAAACTTCCAAGATAAATCTAAATATAATATTTTAAACACCAATAAATTTTTGGAAAAATTTCCATAACTTACTTTATAATTAAATATATATTTTCCATATAAATTATATTATTTAAATATTTATTAATTAAATAATAAGCATCAAAATGGAATTAATTAAACAGTGTAAATTCGCTATTTTTCACATAAAATAATTATAAATTAAATTATAAAAATTCTGGAAAAATTATTTTAAAATACTATATTAATTATACAAACTTTTTCATGTACAGAATTTTCTCTAATTCGTTATCAAAATGTTACATAAAAATTAAAACAGAAAACACATTTAATTAATTACTAACATTGAGACTTCATAATTAAATATAAATAAATATCAATAATTAATATTAAATCACACGAAAATTAGGGTAGAACCCCTACATATTTACCAATGATTTCCTACATTTTGATCTAATTAATCATCAATCTATTCATCACAACAATCCTTACAATAATCTGAATATTCAGAATTTAATTATTAAAACTTGGTTTAAAGCATGCAAAGAGGATTTAATCCACGTGACAGCGCCACGGGGGGGGGGTCGGGGTTACCTTGCCACGCCGCAGGGGGGTGGCTCGCCGACGAGGGGGGTTGCGCCGACGAGGGGGCCGCCGGATGCTACACGCGGGCGCGGGAAACGCCGCGTCTCATCGTCGACGGCGGGGCTCCGGGTGAGGGGGGAAGGAGACAGACGAGAGAGAGAGAGAGGGATAGGGTGGCGGTGATGAAGGGGGGCTGGTGGTTTGTGTGGAGGCAAGTTTAGGGTTAGGGTTGAGAGTAGATGCATATATATATATATATATGCATGAAGGAGATCCAAATGAATAGGACCATACTGGGTTGGGCCTAAGTTAGGGTTAAACTTAAGGAATGGGTTTGGTTGTTAGGAATTTTAACACCACATCTATATAAGTATAGATATATATATAATCTAAAAATAAAACCAATTGAATAATAACACTATATATATTTAATTATTGATATAAATATAATCTAATAATAAATCTATATAAAACTTGGTTAGAGTTTATAAATAATTTAATAATTAATGTAACAGCATTTATTTAACAAATAACAATATTTAGTAATCTTGCATCTATATATATATTTACAATATAAATTAAACCCTGATTAGAAATAATTAATTAATTATTTAAATAAATAGATTAACAAGCTATTCTTCAAAAAAAAAAAAAATTTTAAAAACTTCCTGAAAATTCAGGGGGTTTACAATCTACCCAACTTATAAGAATTTCGTCCTCGAAATTTAAAATAATTCTAATACCGAAGAAATAATAAGAAAATCAATGATAAGTAAATATGTAAATTGTAACTTACTCAACAAGACAATTTACAACGATACTTGGGGGTTTATAGAGGGGTCAAAACTGGCATCATATCCTACAAGAATATGTTCTAGGTCTGGCATAGGTCATAGGATTTCCAAGTGATCAGGGAATAGATCGATATTGCATGGTCAAATCTAATAGGATAAGGAGAGGACACAAATAATCTATTCTAAGGGAAAGATTTGTCAAGCAAGTAGAGTTATTAAAATAGAGCACATAAAGGTGTGTTTATGTGGGCATAAATGTCATGTGTATGGTGCGGTTTGTCTAGATCATAATGGTGCAATTATTGGAAGAAAAATCCTAATATTGTGCTTCAATTACCCAAGTCATGGTAAGGGATCAAATGATATGAACCAAGGAAAGGATAATAGAAAAACTTTTATTTGCTAAATGTCCGACTAAAATCAGTCTAAGATGGCTACTAGGGTGCTAAGGGTATTACTAAAATAAGATATCATACAAGGTATACTTAACTGACTTAGTAGAAAGATGGTTCTACTATAAATCATAGCTAATAAAGGATTATAAAGAGAAATTCTATACTAAGGCGCAGAATAAAGAAGAGTTCAAGGGGGATGGGGTCGATTACAAATTTGAAGGCCCAATGCGAATAAATGTTTCAAGAAAACAAAATTTGTCAAACGGTCGCAAATGAGATCCTAGGGCAAGTTTACTATATCTTCATCTGCATAAAATAATCATAGGGAAAGCGAATCAACATGCACTAGGTTGGCCAGACCATCATGCACCGATTCTGATTAGACAACATTTTAGTGGGTGCACCCAATAATATATGTGTCAAGAACAAGCTTGAGAAAAGAAGAAGCTTGTAAAAACTAGGCTATAACAGCAGTATTAGTCAAGACGATAAAAATAAACGTACAGAAGAAAAGAAAGTACAAGATAGTTCAAGTCCAAAACACAAATAATGATTTGACCTTTCTAGTTGCCCTATGAATCTCTAACCTTAGTTGAGCTAGGGGATAGGAACCCACAAAGTTATGTCTAGGTAATCTAAATACTTATACCAACATATAGTCAGTGTTATCCAACTATAACTTCTTAATGGTCCCGAGAAAAGTATGATGCTAGACTACAAGGTATACTACCCAACTTATAAGAACTGAACTAGTACCTCTAACTGTCTCTTTAGGGAAGCAAGTTTATCCTACCAAATTGTAGCAACAACATAGAATTTTCTAGAGAAGCAATAATAATCCTAACATGAGAAAAAAAAAGTCATTTGGTCTATTCAAAAGGATAAGACGTAATGATCTGCTTTCCATTATTGCTTAAGAAAACAAAATTTTGGATCGATAGTACTAGAATTATGCAGCACGATAAATAGTAAATCAGGAAAGAAAATAAACTAATTAGATAATAAAAAAAAAATCCTTACAGCATTTAGCTCGACAACCGTGGCATGAGCTAAAGGTGAAGGAAAATTTTTATTACAGAAAATGTCAACCAATATTGTCTACAGGTAAAGTAACAAACAACTAAATAGATATTCCTAATATTAATACTAATAATATAATACTAAAATATAGGAGAAGATATACTGGTTGACGGATTTGGGGTATGGTCAAGAAAAATTTATAGACATCTATAGCTCTAAACAATTAGGGAATCATGATACTAGTTTAGGGTCGAGAACAAGGATGATAAAATTTTAAGAAGAAGACATAGTCATATGGGTCGATGACTTAACTATAACTGCATATAATCACTATCATGGCTATAAAAATATGGCAACTAAGGTGTGACACTTCTATCTCATTAGAGTAACATCCTCTATGTTTATTTCCTCATCAAGATAAAAAAAAATCAAATTCCTGTAAATAAAATTTCTTCATAAATTTCGGTATAAAATCTTTAAATCAAAACAATCATCCACCAATTTCCTTAATCGCTTTAAGATCGTCGCATATAATCATAATTATAACTTTAAAAATACCCAACCAATCCTTTTATCATCACACCAACTCCCTTTTATTTTCCTCCTTTTTTTTTCTCAACTTTAATTCGGTTTACCTAATATAAAAGATTGTAACTCTCTTATGAAAATACTTAAATCAATCACCGAGATAAATATTATCATAATACTAAATTCTTCTTTTTTTTCCAAAAGAAACTTCAATAAAAATTTATCAATCTAAAAAAAAAGATTTAAATCTCAAAAAAAAATTTCAATCAAAATTTGTTCCATCAAACAAAATTCAATCACAAAAAATACCTCAAATTTCTAAATCGATCCTCGAAATAAACTTTATTATAGTACAAACATCCTTTTCTTTTCTCCTCAAAATTTTTAGATTAAAATTACCCAACTCCAAATTTTAAATCACTTTATGAAATGCATCAAATTTCTAAATTCTTCTTAAATACACCCTTTTTTTTCATCAAGGTCAAAATATTCAATCTTTAAAGAAATATAAATCTCATAGGCAACTCTTAACTATTTCTATTTACAATCATCTATCCTCAAATTTAAAAAAAAAATTATTCTTCTATTTTAGAAACCAACATAAATCATCAACCAATTTAAATCTCATGTAGCAATGTGAATATTTAAATTTTTAATCATCAAGTTGATTTTTTATCCTCTCTAACCAATCATAGAAATTTTTTTTTTTAAAAAACTCAAATCAAAACTTTAAATCATCCTCTCAAATCGATCATCGAGTTTATTTTATTAATCAACTTCTAACAGTCTTTCCCATATGAGTATAAGTAATCTTTCTCACTATCATTCGAAATTGATATATCATTACTACTCAACTTTGAATTAACTAATCATTCATGCAAAATTATATCTTTCAAAAATATGGTGTTCATCAACCTGCAATATTTAGTACTTTTCCAGAATTCAATTATAGACTCAACCGCCTAATTAGCTGCCAAGGTAACCCATCTAGCCATATAGTTACTCAAGAGTGTATATAGTATAGCATCTTCCAAACCTCTATCAATCATGACAAGCAAGGGGTACGGTAGATTAGATCGAGAAGGATATAATTGCAAGGAAGTCAAAGAGTCAGAAGATATAAATCAAAGAAGAGATCAAGTATTTCGAGGAGTTTGAAATGAGTCGAAATCAAACGAGATCAAAGGATAAAAATAATCAATTGTGGATGAGACACGATAGTCCTAATCCTATACGCAGGCTTGCTTGGTACGGTAAAGTAACCAAACAATATTTTCTCGACCTGCATGGGCCACCACTAAAAACATGTCACGCCCCGGTTCCAAAATATGTGGGACCAGGAACACGTGGCGTGCCAGCTGTACGATCAAGTATAGAAAAACCTCAATTTAATGGACTATACTCGATCATAGTACGCTGAAGTAACAACTAAATAACAATACAGGCAGGTAAATACTAATCTCATCTACAGGAAAAATCACAGAATAAAGCTGGAAGGAATGAAAATAACTCTGAATCAAACTACAAGTCATGACTAGTGGAAAATAATCCACCAATAAATGTATGAAAGAACTACTAAAAGAGTACAACTGAACCAGAAAAGAAATAGATAGCCACTAGCAGAAATCACCTAAGAACTCAAGAAACTCACGAGGCTCAACATTGAAGTCCTCGTCAGTAAAAGTCTCCAATCTTCGTAGTCCGTCGGTACCTGTGCTCGTCCCAATCTGGAAAAGGTGCCAGGTCCTCAGAGGGACGTAACAAGTACACAAGAAATCGACATGCATGATAGTACAGGGCAGTATATAAATAACTAGAACAAAATGTAACATAACATCTCCCCAACCAAATAAGGACAGAATATATCATGTGACATACGACAGGTAAACTAACCATCTATGTGTAAAATGCACTCGAGACATCTCTAGTGGCACATGAGAGGGGGAGAAGAAGAAGAAACGGCCACCAAGCGTTCTACGGTTTGAGAAACGAGGGACTACGAGCATCCAGCGTCCATTGGAAACAGAAATTCTCATACACCACTAGTAGACTCTCCCCACCCAATGTATATCCGTACCGTATACGCGGTACAGATAATATGCAAGACTTCATAGTATATATAAGTAGACCTGTACCAACCACTAGACCAGACGCGAACTCACGTGCCAATGATTAGTCGACACACAAATCAATGCTCTCAACTCACTCATATAGTGATCGCGTATGATACGGTGTCCGGCTAAAAGGTACCACATACCTTCACAATACACGGGATAAGTCCACTACTACTAGACGCGTGCACACAACTGAGAAATAACTAGGTAACATAAACTAACTGCAAAAATATACAATCAAGCAAGGTGTACTTGCCTGTGTCCAGCAACTGAGTATCTGGGTCCAAAGTAGAGTCCGAGTCCCGAGAAGCAAATAATCCAAAACAAAATTTATCTCTAATTAATTACTAATTAAACAATTCATTAAATTGCTAAGTAATCTATAATTTAAATTAATCTAGTACTACTAGCTAACTAGTATCAAATTTTTATGAATAATAATTATACAATAATAAGTAGGTAACCATACTTATTATCATACCATTTATATTCTGAAATTTATTTACAACTAAATATTTAATAATTAATTAACTAATTAATGATAATCAATTAACCAACCATTTTAATACACACATGAATACACAATTCCTAATAATACTAACTTAAATAATAAAAATCCTTAAAAATCATTTTTAGTCTATTTTAATAATAAACTAAATAATATCAGAATAATAAATATATATTATATATATTTTACAGAAAATGAATTATTACCATTAAACTATTTATTAAATAACTAGTTGAATAATAATAATAAGTACTTAATAATTCTAAATAAATCCAAATAAATCACCACCAACCGTAAATTTAATCATTAAAACTAAATTCACAGTAGTAACACAAAATTAATTATTATTTAAATCAATAAATAATTATTACACAATTGATTACATAAACCTAAACATGATTCTCAAAATTACTTTTAAGTCTTAAAAATTCGTAAATATATCTAAAATACATAAAATAAATTCCTAAATACCATATTTACACATTTCTAACAGAATCATATCACTTCACAAAATTTACAATATTTATATAATTAATAACAATTAATTATATAATATATTCAACTTATGTAATAAATCTAGAAATTACTCAACTAAATCCAAATAATTATAAATAATAGTAAATAAATATTGGAATTATTTTTATACGGAATAACATGCTATTACAAACATTTTCTATTCAATAAGTATTATTTAATTACTAACCAAATAAATAAGATAAATTGAAAACAATATTTAATATTCAATTTGATTAATACAAAACTTCCAAGATAAATCTAAATATAATATTTTAAACACCAATAAAATTCTGGAAAATTTTCCATAACTTACTTTATAATTAAATATATATTTTCCATATAAATTATATTATTTAAATATTTATTAATTAAATAATAAGCATCAAAACGGAATTAATTAAACAGTGTAAATTCGCTGTTTTTCACATAAAATAATTATAAATTAAATTATAATAATTCTGGAAAAATTATTTTAAAATACTATATTAATTATACAAACTTTTTCATGTACAGAGTTTTCTCTAATACATAATCAAAATGTTACATAAAAATTATAACAGAAAACACATTTAATTAATTACTAACATTAAAACTTCATAATTAAAAATAAATAAATATCAATAATTAATATTAAATCACACGAAAATTAGGGTAGAACCCCTACATATTTACCAATGATTTCCTACATTTAGATCTAATTAATCATCAATCTATTCATCACAACAATCCTTACAATAATCTGAATATTCAGAATTTAATTATTAAAACTTGGTTTAAAGCATGCAAAGAGGATTTAATCCACGTGACAGCGCCACGGGGGGGGGGGGGGGGGTCGGGGTTACCTTGCCACGCCGCAGGGGGGTGGCTCGCTGACGAGGGGGGTTACGCCGATGAGGGGGCCGCCGGATGCTACACGCGGGCGCGGGAAACGCCGCGTCTCATCGTCGACGGCGGGGCTCCGGGTGAGGGGGGAAGGAGATAGACGAGAGAGAGAGAGAGAGGGATAGGGTGGCGGTGATGAAGGGGGGCTGGTGGTTTGTGTGGAGGCAAGTTTAGGGTTAGGGTTGAGAGTAGATGCATATATATATATGCATGAAGGAGATCCAAATGAATAGGACCATACTGGGTTGGGCCTAAGTTAGGGTTAAACTTAAGGAATGGGTTTGGTTGCTAGGAATTTTAACACCACATCTATATAAGTATAGATATATATATATAATCTAAAAATAAAACCAATTGAATAATAACACTATATATATTTAATTATTGATATAAATATAATCTAATAATAAATCTATATGAAACTTGGTTAGAGTTTATAAATAATTTAATAATTAATGTAACAGCATTTATTTAACAAATAACAATATTTAGTAATCTTGCATCTATATATATATTTACAATATAAATTAAACCCTGATTAGAAATAATTAATTAATTATTTAAATAAATAGATTAACAAGCTATTCTTCAAAAAAAAATTAATAATTTTAAAAATTCCCTGAAAATTCAGGGGGTTTACACTTAGTCATTCTCGTATCTCCAAACCAACGTTTTTCATGCACGCTATCTTCCGATCGTGCTATCTTTGATCTTGTCCATGGGTATTTCACCTCAACTCAAGTTTTAATCCCTTCGACTAAATTCAAAATTGCATGCACGATCTTCTATGTTTCCTCGACCAAGACCTCCATTCATTTCATCGTTCCGACTCTCAATTCAATCGTTTCATAATTCACACTACGCATTCTTAATTCGTTCGAACGATATCTCGTTTGAGACTATCGAAGTTAAAACCAACTAAGCGTTACTCGTTCTAAGGCTTTGTGCGATATCATCGCTTGCTGACATACTCGTTCTATCCGTAAATCCTTTAGTCTCGCTCGAACAATTTCTATGTCGTCCATATACCACTCAAGGTTCGAGCCACTCGATTAGTCGTCGACACTCACTCTTATTCTTCTTCGAACCTATCATATACACCAGTCGAAGTCAAGTCATTCTAAAAATCCTCAAAAGATCATTCGATTCCCAATCGATGTGTTCAATCGCGCGTTCGCCCATTCCTCAAAGTCTAAGAACCATCTCTCGTGCTCGCTTTAGCGTTGGTCAAATAGCGTCTCTATCAACATACGTTCTAAGTCTCACTTATTCTCATACGAGCGATAGTCGATCTCGTTCATAAACTCGTTCGCACCAGAAGGTCTAGGTGTGCGATACTCCGCACAACTTAGCCAAAAGGCTGCATACATAACCATCCCATTCGAACTATACTTCGGTCTCGCGTACACGTTCACTACTTTCAGCGTAAGGTTATTCAAGTATGCACTACGTTTGCTAACTTTTAGCATTTGTTCCTTCCAACTCGAGTCCGTCGGTTTGGCACAAAGGCCTTCACCTATCGATCCCGTTCAACTGAGTACTCGTACGAGCTTTTGAAAATATTAGACTTATTGTATGGAACATCCAAAGGCACAATGAGAGAGAGAGAGAGTATACATATTTTGTTTCAACGAGCTTTCAAAACTGAGAAAATTGAAATGAAGTCCAAGGACGTAAAGCCGTGCTCTGATACCAATATGTGACGCCCCGCTCCCGCAGGAGCGATTGTCCTCGCTAAGGCGTGATGCCGCACGGGCCTAGGTTGCGCCTGTGCAAGGCTAAGTCCATAAACGGCCGATTTTAGCCAGGCCACAGAGTCATACAGAGTGTTCCCATTTGCAGCGGAAAGTAAATGAACACAAATTGAAGCAAATTCAAACTCTTTATTGATATTCAAGAAGTTTACAATTGGTACTAGACCGAGATTACAAATCACTCAAGCTCTCCCTCTGTGAAACATAAAAGGCGTGCCAAATGGCTTACAAGATGGAATGATTCATGGCGATGTTCCTATACATTATGTCCAGTATATGGTGCTTCAGCTTCTTACAACGCTCTAAGGCCTCAGAGAGAGCTCCGCTCCTTAGCACGTTCGAGTGAAGCACCACACCCGACGACGTCTCCTGTATCCTGCAAGCAGACTGTGGAGTTATCAGTACATTGTTATGCACTGGCAGGGAGGTTAGCTCGCCCAAAATGCTATCATTACCAAACACGTTCTATTTACTTTTGTGCACCGTCGATCATTCATTGTCTTACTAATCTTGCCTTACGGTCAATTTTATGGCACATATCATAACCTATCTCGTGTTGCCGAATTCAAGTGTCGCATCGAAATACATGCACGACTTACCCATACTTACCGTCCGGCCTTCCCTGTCAAAAGTAAACCAAGTTAGTCAACAATTCATATAAACTTTCAATGTCAGTGCGTGTCCCTGCCTCAGGCCCTAGCGCGACGTAGGCGTGTTTCCTAACTCAATTTCACAAAGTACTCCTTATCCTTTGGTGTGTTACATTTCAAGCCCGTTCAGAAGGCGCTTCATTCAGTTAACTTAGACTACTTTATTTCAATGCAAGGACTTGCACGTGGATTGCCACCAACAAAGCCCACTTAATCTATATGCATCGGTCGCTGGCATCACAAGCCGTTTTGGACATATTCTACCGTGGTATTTCTCAACTAGCATAGGGTGCTGGCTGGCACACTCCGTTAGTCTCTTGAAATACTCCTGCACTTACGTCTCCTGGGTGGCCAAGCCCCCACCCAAGCAGACCGTAAGCCATATTTTTGATTCCGTCTAGGCCGGCTACGATCCTCCCTTTGATCATGCTGCAGAATCCCCTTATGTCCCACACCTCCCGTATACGACGGAATTATCCACGACCATTTCGTATTGTTTGTCGTTTTAACTTAACGGCTGTCTCCGAGCCGTAGGCTAACCCTTATCCATAATGCATTTTCGACCAGGTTGGCGTCCGTACAGCGCGGGTAGCGAGCCCCGTTGCATGTGCCCGTCATACCTGTCGCTAACCATTCCTTTCTTTCTTTATCTTTTACTCATTCTTTCTTTTCTTTCTTTCACTTGTCCGTTCGTTCCATAATTCATTCATACATTCATTCATTCATTCGTTGATTCATTCATTCACTTATTCGCTCATTCTTTCATTCATACATTATGCAACTCCCCGTGCCGGAGTTGCCTTGGCGACCCATCGGTCCCGAAGTCTTTCCATGTTGCTATACTCTACTCGGAACGACTATGCCTATAGTCTTCCATTTCATTATTGTAAACCATTCATTGTTTTATTGTTGAACGCATAAGGGACTCGAAATGTAAGCCCGTGCTTTAGCACGAGCGTGGGGTGCGGCGCGAGAGTTTTCACATTTTCTATATTCTTTTCCATATTCTATACAAGCATACAAGATGGGATTATTCCCTTAGCTTGGTGCGTTGAGTCATTTATTAGCATGCGTGGTGTTATCGCCTAGCGATTCTAGCATTAGTGTCCGTATTGTTATGTGTCTAGGCTAAGCAAAGACGGGTTCATCGGAGCCACCCACCTTAGCGATGTTCGCATCGGCCGAGCGATACTCCGAGCACGCCTTTGAAAGTCTAAGTCTGGATTCATCTTCGATGGGCCAATGTAAGTCTTGTATCGATTCTTCATCAGGTCGATGCCAACTCTTCGGGTCGATAACTCATTTGAGTCGTTGCACTTGCCATTTTGAATCGGCATTCCGCTAGGGCAGAGCGGGTCATTATAACAATCGACCACTTGCCGCATAGTGATACCATCCTCACACGATTATTCATCGGAGTATTGGAGGGAATCGCGTTCGACTGGTACCGCAACCTTCCGGACAACTGCATCCATTCTTTTGACGGCTTCAAGCACATATTCCTAGAAAGATTCTACGAAGTGGGACATGATGAGACAATGTCATCCCTCATGGACGTCGTTCAGGGGGAAAGAAAGCTAACAAGGAACTATATCGAGCGATACTGCCAAACCGCAATAAGATTGCCCCAAGGCAATCACGAAAGCTCCTTGATTGAAATCTGCCAGAAGAAGTTGCTCCCCGCAATCAGCATCTGGTGGGTGAAGATCAGTTCAGGGATTGGACGACCTTCATTATAAGCGACACTGTAGAAGCATGGAAAATATGGGATTCATGCGGATCACAACTGGTCGTATGAGTACTTTGGGACAAGTTGGTCCGCATAAAGAAGAGTCACATGACAGACTCAGCACGCCCTGTGGCCCATCTTTACTACCTCGGATTGCATATCAAAAGCACCCAGACTGATTTGAGCTAAAGAATGAAGAAGTTACTTTTGCGGCCAAGCTTATCAATCCTTCTGATAAAGCTGACAAACTCTGCCAAAATTGATAAAACTGACAGCTGACACTCTGACAAAAAGAAAATAAGACGTGACACAGGGTCCACGTGCCTGGACATGGCCATGCGGCCAGAAGGACTACGACCCGAGCCATATGAGCCTTATGTAGCTTAATTTATATGCTTCATGCGGCCAAGGATGACTGTAATCTGAGTCGCATGAGCTTTATACGACCCAGAATATAGAACCTATGCGGCTAAAAAGTCCCCAAGCTACATGTGGACTAAGGAAGACTACGACTTAAGCCACATGAGTCTTATACGGCCCAGCATGGCCGAACACTGAAAGACTTATGCAGCTCAAAATGACTCAAGCAGATTGATCATATCCTGCGATTGGACACGTGGCAGGCTGACCAAGTCTCAACCACCCAGATTTGCTGCAACAAAATCTCAACAAGTCACAAGCTGGCGGACAATGAGCAGGTCTCTGTGTGCTGCTATAGCCACGAGGCCATGCGGCTCAAGATATCTATCACTATAAATAGCAGGGTACCATACCCATGCTAAAGGCTGGCAACCTACGAAGGGCAATTTATTTAAGAGCAAGGATCGTGTCAGATAGTCCAAGGAGTAAGGCAGAGTTGCTACACTTTCCCGAGCCTCTATCGTCACCCTCCAGAATCAAAACTAAACAATTGTACTTAGATTGTTTCCTACGCTTTCTCTCTAGTCTTTCTCTTGTACAAGTGAGTTTGCAATCAAGTTCAATTTATCTGTAATTTTTTGTTCTTGATATTTTATGGCAAACAGCCACCAATGCGGAGGCGAAGTTAAAAAAGGCTCGCCAGCTGGGATTACACATCCCGGATGGAGAAGTCAAAGGCAAACGTCCTTGTACCACCCCCAGTAACAACAATACTTATGGCACCTCCAATAACCGGGACAATAAAGGTAAACAGGCTATGGTCGACGGTACGACCAAGAAGCCTAAACAAAAGCAGGCAGAAGCTCAATGGCCCAAGGTGAATTACTCATTCGAAGATAGTCATGTCAAGCCTATCTTTGACATGCTCTTGCAAGGGGACAGGATCCGACTCCCTCCACCAAGGCGTGAGCCTCGAGCGACAGAGATGGAGGACCCAAAATATTGCCATTTCCACTGCTATGTTTATCATGCCACTCATGACTGCTTTTAGTTAAAGCGGTACATCCAAAGTCTTATCGACTCCAAAGTTTGTCACTAGACTTTGAAGAGGTTACCGTGGCAGCAAACATGGTGTCAATTCAGTTCGGCGACTTCCCTCCAATAAGTACTCAAGACGGAGTAATACCTCTCCTCCGAGCAACGATGGAGGTTACTAATCTTCTCCCCATCCGGGACCAGACGACTGACTTGGTACCTCTTACCATGTTACGAGGAGAGGTCATATGGGTGCACCCAGACTTGGTGCCCGAAGTTACTCAGGCGGCGTTATCTCCAGCCAACAAGAAGAAGGGCTTGAAGGCCAAATCCTGCCATACTATTTCAACCGAAGCTGACGAGGCAGCAGCCGTTGTCACCTGGTCCGGGGCACAAGTCCAGCCCACTCTGGGTAGTTCAGTCAAGGACCCCCAGCCGGCAACGATGCCTGCCACTGACGTTCCGGGGCCATCTCAGTCTCCATCGGCAGACAGGACCAAGCCAAAGGAAACCCGCTTCGACAGGTCGCTCCAAAAAGATGCACCTCAAAGGCTGGAGAGACCCTACAACTTTGACATATTAGCACAACTAGCTAATACGTAGGCAAAGTTGTCATTATACGAGCTCCTAAGGCTCTCCAAGGATTTTTGTGTCGCATTATGCGAAGTGCTCCAGAATGCTGATGCTTACTTTGCCCAGGTCAAACCTACAGGGAAAGACTCGTCGGCAGATCTCCAGGGCAGCAACTGTGCGGATGCAATGCCCAACATCATATTCACCTCACAGGATATGTTGATCATGACCAACTTTCATGATCGCCCCTTGTACTACACTGGATATATAGGCGACATCAAGGTGGATCGGATGTACATCGGTCATGTCTCGTCGATAAGCATTATCCTGAAAAGCTTGCTTCAAGTCCTCAACATCCCTATACACCGGCTAGAGGCGATCAACACTGCCATTAGCGATTTCAACTCAGAAAGGAGTCGTCCCTTAGGAAAGATTCGATTGAAATGTCAGATCGGCGACCTGAGGACAGAGGTTACCTGTTACGTCATAGATGCAAATACGTCCTATAATATCATCTTGGGGCGTCCGTGGATACATGACTATATGATCGTGCCATCCACCCTCCACCAGTGCTTCAAGTATGTCAGTAAGCACGGCTTCGTGAAGACTGAATTTGCCGACATCGATCCCTTTAAAGGGGTTGAGTCTTATTATTCTTTGGAAGCTTGTCTATATGAAGAATCCAAGAAGCACATAGCTGACGAACTGGAGGCCACCATAGGGCCAGAGGAACCCTTGAGAATTCATCTCCAGGCCCGTAAATCGGGCAAAGCTGTACCCCTTGTCGCAACTTTGCATAGAGAGGTGCCCAGTTCTCCCACCCCAGTTGTGCAGTCGGAACCGATGGTCATCCGACTCCCAAGGTCCAGCCGGGAGCCAAAGCCTATCATAAGGCCGATGGTGATCCGATTGCCAAAATTTAATCAAAGGCAACCGGAAGATGCGACACCCTCTGCGGAGCTAATGGTGATCCGATTGCCAAGATCCAGTCAAAAGCAATCGGAAGACACGAAGTCCTCTGCTGAGCCGATGGTTATCCGTCTTCCCAAAATAAGCCGACAATCAAGTATAGATCCGAGACCCGCAGGCAAGCCAATGCCACAAGCAAAACCCTTGGTTGTCAAGCTGCCCAAGACAGCGTCTCAACCCCCAATCACGCAGGGGGTAGCTAATGAGTATGCAGAACTCTTAAAGTATCTGGTTGCAAAGGTGGATAGTCCCTCTCCCGGTGATATAACTCATGTGGACAAAATTCCTTATTTCATCAATAAGAGGCTGTCGTTGAACTATCCTGAGTGTAATAAACTTAATCTGATGTATACTGTGGAGTACTGTCAGGACATTAACCTGCACACACAGGTGACAACCATCCATACCGCAAACTGGCTTACTTCCATTAGAGGTGCCTACTTCCTAGTCCCAGGCAGAAGAGAATGGGATCACACGATCATCTTCGGCCAAAAAGAAGGTCCTCAACCTTTCATGCCACAAGAGTTTGATCTCGAACCCGATAATGGATGATTACCACTCTACCTGTATAGTCCTCAGGCCAAGTACTTCATGCAAAAGCAGGGGTACGACATGGAGGCTACCCCAGGTCTGAATTACGGCAACGTTCGGCGATCGTTTTTGCAACTGTCAACCCCGTCTGGGAAACCTCGAGATTATTACGACAAGTCCACATACGGGCTCGGTTATGTTACACCAGCAACAACGATCGCGAGCTCCGATGAGGAATGCGAGTGGCATTCTCACTCATCCGAATCACCTACGTACGATTTTGATGACAGTATTGGAGATAGATTCAGGCAGACATTATCTGTCAATATGGCATCCGCTGACATTGAAGAGAAAGACGAAGATCTACTTGAACCTCTTGAATTGGAGCCATGGGTTCAACAACTGGATGCACAATGGGAGAAGCGCTTCGAACAATGTGACCCTCCCACTAAAGATGAGGTCATGCAAGTTAACCTCGATGATGAATCCTCTCCCAAGCCATCGAGTTATGTACACCAAGTACCTCTGAACTCACACTCTATTTTTTTTACATCGCATCTCCTTGAGTGGCGAGTCATGTATGATGATACCTCTTCCACTCTAATGCTTTATCACACAAGAGTCTGCCCAGCTTATCGTTATCTCTGAGCAAACTTCCTGGTTCTGATCATCGTGTATCACGTCCATATTACCTCTGATACCGATAGTCTCCCGACTTAACACATGTACCCAACCCGGGATAAAAGACATGGTGTTAAGACCACAGAACCTATCATGTCCATATTACCTCTGTCGGGTTTTGTCTCAAAATCTATTACTCGTACCGCCAGTACACAGAAGAGTAATAGGTCCACCAAAGATTATTTCTGATTATCGTGTGTCACGTCCATATTACCTCTGATACCGATAGTCTCCCGACTTAACACCTGTACCCAACTCGGGATAAAAGACATGGTGTTAAGACCACAAAACCTATCACATCCATATTACCTCTGTTGGATTTTGTCTCAAAATCTATTACTCGTACCACCAGTGTGCAAAAGGATAACAGGTCCACCGAAGTTGTCCAAATCTATTACTCGTACTACCAGTGCACAAAAGGGTAATAGGTCCACAGAAGTTATCCTAATTTATTACTCGCACCATCGGTGCACAAAAAGAGTAGTAGGTCCATAAAATATCATTCAAATCTATTTGCTCGTATTTCCAGATGCACAAAAGGGCAATAGGTCCACAAAAAGTCCCCCAGTAGGATATCTTTTATCAAACACAAATGTTGTATTAGGTCCTCTAGTATAAACACCCCTTCTCTCACAATCATATGCTTCTGGAGCCCAATTGTTCCGTTGTATTCACTCTCCAGTAGTAGAACAACCATGTCTAAATCACCTCTGAGTTGTTTTCCTACTCCTTATAAAGCAGATGATGCTAAAAATAAATGTTTACCACGTCCACCTTACCTCTGAGTAAACACCCCGTGCAACTACCCCTGCATTGTGGCACATCAATCATAGAACTTCCACATCCATATCACCTCTGAGTTGTTCTGTGCATCCTTACCAGTTTACTCCTACCATGTCCATATCACCTCTGAGAAGGAAGGCTCTACCATCAACCTCATATTTACCACGTCCATATCACCTATGAGTAAATATGTTGGTTCCCTCTCTCAACTTATTATCTGTACCTAAAACCAAGCTACGCCAAGGATGATAAGTCCATATAATATCCCCAGTGGAAGTACCCAAACCTATCATGTCTATGCTACCTCTGATAGGATTGCCACACCTAAACAACTCTACTTTTCATGCTTCTTATTCAGAGTATTCCAAATTTGCAATTTGAAAACTTTGAAGGGGGTCTTGTAGAAGCATGGAAAAAAGGATATTGCTTTTAGTCCCACATCAAAAAGGAGAAGAAGAAAGGGCTCACTCTATTCTATATATAGAACCCCCTTCCCTCCTTTAAAAAGGGCACCAACTTCTCTTCCCTCCTTCCAACTTGGACTCTTCCTACTACGCACCTTCGGGTGCTAAGTCGAAGAAGTCTACGGCAAGTACGGGCCCAACAAGCCAGTCAACTGTCCAAGCTGCTGACTGTCAGCGGGCACCATTAACTGTTATACGGGCTACTGATAGAAAGTTGTACAGAACCACCCGCGTCCAGTCCCCGAGGGCTAACAGACAGGGTGGGTCTCAAAAGTCTCCCTACAACGATCGAGCGCAGTACTAGCCGGTGATCAGGGAGCAAATATGATGGTCCCAAAAGTCTCCCTACAACGATCGAACGCGGTACTTTACTAGTCGGTGATCAGGGAGCAAATATGATGGTCCCAAAAGTCTTTCTACAATGATCGAGCATAGTACTTTACTGCCCGGTGATCAGGGACCAAATATGATGGTCCCAAAAGTCTTCCTACAACGATCGAGAGTAAGTACTTTTACTAGCCTCAGATCAGGGAGCAAATATGATACCTATGCACTCGGGCGCTCGGGATACCCGGGCCCATAAAACGGATACAAAGGTAGATCAATCTGCTCTCGACTTGCGGGAGGTGGTCATTCATAAACGCAAGGAGAGAGAAGCAACCTCGATATATGAGGAGCCCTTTCCAGGACATCATTGCACCCAAGCCGCCATCAACTACTGCCGCCACAAGACAGTAGCTCCACCACCAAGGCAGTCTGTGTTTATGCGGATCATCACCCCATGCGGCCAGGTTGACTCGAGCCACAGAAGTAAGGATCTCGAAGATCCCATGCGGCCAGGTTGACTCGAGCCGCAGAAGCAAGGCTCTCTAAGAACCCATACGGCCAAGTAAAACCGAGCCGTAGAAGCAAGGCTCTTGGAGACCCCATGCGACCAAGTGGACGTGAGCCGCAGCAGGAAGACTCTTCAAACTTCATGCGGCCAGGATGATCCGAGCCGCAGAAGGAAGTATCTTGAAGACCTCATGCAGCAAAGCCAATTTGAGCCGCAGAAGGAAGACTCTTGAGACCCCATGCGGCCAAGATGATCCGAGCCGTAGAAAGAAGACTCTTGAGATTTCATACGGCCAAGCCGATCCAGGCCGCAGAAGAAAGACTCTTGGTACCGCATGCGGCCAAGTTGATCTGGGCCGCAAAAGATTGATTTTACTCTGTTGTGGGGGGACACATGGCAATTTGACCAAGTCTCAACCTCCCAAATTTGCTACAACAAAATCTCATCAACCCCCACTAGCTGGCAGCCCAAGATTGAGTCTTTGTGTGCTGTAACAGACATGTGGCCACATGGACCTTTATGCGGCCCAAAAATCTGTTATTGCAGGGATCACTATAAATAGCAGAGTACCACACCTATGCTAAAGTCTGGCAACCTATGAAGGGCAATTTCTTCAAGAGCAAGGGCCATGTCAGATAGTCCAAGGAGTAAGGCAGAGTTGCTACACTTTTTCGAGCCTCTATCGTCACCTCCTAGAATCAAAACTACATAATTGTACTTAGATTGTTTTCCAGGATTTCTTTCTAGGCATTCTTTTGTACAAGCGAGTTTGCAATCAAGTTCAATTCCTCTGTAATTTTTTTGTTCTTGATATTTAATGGCAAATAACATCTAGGGTTCTATCTGTTGGCACTAAACGAGATCTTACTATGGGATGTCTACCTCACTAGGAACCACTCTCAAACCCACAAGTTACACTCCCAACAACTTATACTCTTACCCAACTTGATACACCTATCTGCAAGTCACCAACTATTGCACTATCCAAGAACCTCAGAACTAAGGATGGTGAGCCCTTTAAGAACTGGACTAGAGGAACTAGGGTATCTATATCCTGAGCTAGTAAGGTGATGAAACTGATCTCATTAATAATAGGCTTGAATGATAGAGACGATATATTAAGAACCAAATTAAAATATAATTTGATAATTATACATCTCTTTCCGTAATCATGTTACCCAGAATTTTTGTCATGCTAGTCAGCATAGCTACGATAAACGATAGAGTCCATAACTAAGGTATATACCTCCATAATCATGTTATCTAGACTTCTCACTGCGCCAACCGATATGTCTGCGAGAAACTCTAAACTCCAAGATAGGTATATCCAAAATCAGGCTCTATGTCTTTGCTACACCAGCTAGTATGACTGCGATAAACTCTAGACTCCATAACTAAAGCAAAAACAAATTACCTTTTATACTGTTCTCTTCTTGTATGTCATCAGAATATACCTTAATTTAGTCATAAAAAAATTTTCGATAAAAAATCAAGTCAATATCGAACACCAAGAATCAAATTCAACAACGAACAAGAGAGAGTTGACAAAAACAAGTGGAAACAAATTTTTAGATTGAGTTTATAGTGACATTCTCATGGGTCATCCCAGGAATCTCTCAAGGAGTCCTAATCTGTGATTGAGTACTCTTTTATCCTAATATTCTATTTCTTATAACCTATCGCAGGCTCGCTGTAGTAGAACTAAGTCGTTGCACTGCCACGAAATTACTCTATTTGTGAAGCTGGCATGCATAGGCCACGATAAAAATGTTTCACGCCGTATCCAGAATTTGGGCATGAAACGTGGACACGCCCAGCGTACATCGTATAGTGTCGGAGGTAGAATGATGTATAATCACAACATGATGAACAACTCACACAATATATATTAAACTCCACTTGGGAGGACAATAAAGTATAGTCAATAACAATACTTAATCACAGCTCTAACAAGAATCAAACGATAGAATATAAAAGAGAATGAATAGTCATAAAATCCATGAAATAAATAAACTCCAGAACTATATGTGCAATCAAATGTTAAATAGCAAAAGTTAACTAAACCCGGAGACAGATCTGGTTTCAAACCAAATATAACTAACTAACTAAGTAATGATAACTGGGTCCTATGCTGCTAACTCTCCCTAGTCTCTCTGATGTGTAAGGTCCATCTCAGCTACATTTCCTACATATGGACCATAATGAGTAGGGCATCCGTCCTCATCATAGTCACCTAAAATATTTACCCAATCAGATTAGAACGAGTATAATTTATTGAATGCAGTTCTAAGTATATGATAACGACTATAAAACAGAGGTTAGTCATAAAATACATGATGAAAGAATCAACTACAACATCAAAATATAATGAATAATAGACAGGAAATATATGGAGACATGTAAAGAGTAAAACAGGAAAATATAGCTATCTAAGTGTGTTGAAGTACTCCTTCGATATATGATCGGCTGGGACACTACATCGCATGGTCTACACATAATTTGCATCCTCACGGTCTAAATAACATAAAAAATAATAAAGTAAAGCACGGTCTACGAGTCTATAGAATCATGGGTCACTCACGTTAGAGATAAGTGGCCTTGCGCCTCACTTAGGCGTTGGGCTGCCAACACCTCATAAAATACTTATGCTAACCGCGCCTCACCCTAGCGTCAAGCTGCCCATGCCTCATTCCTGAAGCATGATAGTCATGCCTCAACTAGACATCATGCCAACTATCCCCTCAATCCTAGGAAAGAACGCTTTGATCCCTGTGCAAACGACGACCAAGGAACAAAAACTAAAGTCATAATTACTTTGGCTACTCATGCCCACTAAGGGTGCACCCCTTTCCTAATCGTGCCTCATTTATACGGCTGCGCCCGATTCATCACGCCCCCGCCTATGCCTCTCAGGTCGCTCTCCCTAAGGCTGCATTTAATGAGCCTAAACTCCTCTCGAAGACTTTAACTTGATGCTTTGTTTCTCGTATAGAGAATAAACACAGAAGTTAAGTTCATTCTCCTTGGAAACAGTACAGATAGGCGCGTATTGCTTGATCAAACTCAGGCGCATGCAGCCCTGAGTCTCCTTCCAAGTGTGTGTGCTTCTACCCCCGCACCTGCAGTTCTTCCTAATACAAACAATACGCCACCTAGGACAGTGATTCCTAGGCGCGTGTGCCTTATTGGCCATAGTAGACTTGGGCGCATGCTACGTATTGAAAACCTAGTCACGCCAAGGAACGAGTTCTAAGCAGCTCGAGATCTTCTCCAACAACAAAATCCAAATCTGTTACGTGGCAGTCAGCCATAGCCCCGCACTAGTGAAGTATGCGCTTTGTTATAACTTAGTCTTGTTTAGGAGTGCTATGTGGCAGCTAAAGACCTACGTGCCTGACTGCTCATAGGCGCATGTACCACTCTTCTTTTAACAATAAATAAGAGGGCCATCCTCCATTCAAATCCCCCGGTTCCTCCTATTTCATAAAGAGTTCCTGAGCATTCCAGATAGAGTTCTTGCTGCATCCCTTAGCCAGTGAAGTTAAGTCCGACAATTCTCTCTTAGTCAGGTAGTCAACGGAGTAAAGAAGTAACCCTCTATCATCAAGACCCAGATCAAAAACAAAGTGTAATTGGAAGATTCATATTCGGGAGTTCCAATTACATTCTCTTTTGCAACCTTCAAATCTCTTCTCCACAGCATCACAAAGCGATGGCAACTCTGCTCGGAAAGTCCTTCTCCTCCAATGAGAAGGTTGTGATACAATCTGACACGACCATGCTTGGAACCACTTTAAGGATATTGGTCGTTAAATTTGACCAATCAGCATTTAAGGAAATGCTCTCTGGGATAGTGCAGGCCCTTCTCTTAGGCTGTCGAAGCCTAAGAAAATGAAGAAGGCGTGGGTGCCTAAGGCTCGCATAACTTAACCACAACCTACTGAAGAACAGCAACACGTGCCCGTACAACTATTGCCCGATGCACCAATGGCTTCCTATAGGCATGTGACTCTGAGAAGTTCGATGTTTGAAGGAAATACGCACTGCGTAGGAACAACTCGACCCAAGGAAAACTTAAAGCCTTGGACTGCTTGGGTAGCAGAAAGCCCCAAGCATGTGAGGTATTTCGAGACGAAGGCACTGCTCGCTGTAAGCCTAGATCCCAGACAAAGGCACGAGCTACACGCGCTACATGCGCCACATCTACCGTGCCAGTAATTGGCAAAAGATATATGCCTCTGACTGTGACGCGTGCGCCTAATGGAAAACTCTATATGTCCTGCCAACGCACCTCTGCGCCAGGTCTCGACCAATTTCTAGAGTTTTCCAATCGCCCAAATGTGCTACATGCACAGGAACTGGGTTCAGAAGTATTTCCACTTATATGCCACAACACTCGGTCTACCTAGGGGCTTGAAGAGGGCATAAAAGTGAATCTCCTTCTCACAATCTCCGTCACATGATTAATCACAAACGTAAAGTGATGGAAACAACTACAGATACTACACACAAAATACCCTCTCTTGGGAACACTTGTGCTAGTATAATTATTAACTACTGCTGTGCAAAATCAACAGTAGTTCTAAAAAGATAGTCCGTGTTTCAACGGCTACATGCCGACAGTGTCTCAGTGAACGGATACAATCAGACAACCAGGAGGAGCCTCTATTCGCCTCGTGCCATGCTATAAGGAGCTCCTCTCTTGACAAAAAGAACTCCAATCCTTCTGTCAGCACGCTGAAGAGCCGATTCAAGAGCAGCAAGTTGGATGTGCCCAACACCGAGGTGTTCCAGAGCACCCGTTCCAAATCCAAACTCTTGCCCGAAGCCTCTAAAGTTGGGGGTAGCCAATATCCTATACCTAACACTGACCTAGTTGGAGGTACCAACTTGGGTACATCTAAGACACAGGGGATAGTCAACTCCCGGTACTACACCATAATCCTATATTCCAAAGGGACAGTGATTCCAACAGTACCAAAAAGGAAAGTACGAGGGGTACCCATCCCCAGTATACTTCTGAAGCCTCAGGGACCAATGATGGTAAGAGCATCGATTTTTATGACTACTCCCAGATGATTGCTTATGCCGTCGACAACGAAGCATAGGAGTCGGGGAAGGAAAGCGAGCGATCGGCTCATACCTGTGTCATTCTATCACACATGGCGAGTGATAAACAGAGATCCCAGGACACCCGAAACTTCAAATTGCTCGAAGAAATGATGCATACAATGAATGCTAGCCTGCTACTCTTAGTAAAGACAGTTGCTGAACTAAAAGCGTCCCAAACCTCGTCGTAACCACAGGTTCTGGCTCTGAAACCGGGAAATAATAGAGAATCCAATGCCCCTAATCACCCGACTACAAGTCATCATGTGGTGCTACCGCCCGCGGCCAGTAATCATACATTGTCGCAAGCATCTACACCGACAATGTTGGAAAAAGTTTTCGAAACCATCCGGGATCTCCAAACAAGAGCCGGCGCCAAAGATAAACAAGAATCGTGGCAAAAGCTGGGGCTTAGTCACCTTTTTCCAGTTAAATGGAATAAGGTGGTCTATCCTCCTAAATACAAACCTCTGACCATCATTCCCTGCAACGGGAAAGAACCTCCCCGTCATCATTTAAATCACTTCGGGACCATGACGGGGCATCTACGAAATATGACGCTCTCCTCGTGAATCTTTTTGGTGGGGCCTTAAAGGAAGTCGCCTACGAATGGTTCTACAGTCTGCTAAACAATTGCGTGTTGACCTTCAATGATCTTCAATACTTATTCTTGTCCCAATTTTACGAATTGAGAATAGATATGACAATGTCCACTCTATTGGACACCACTCAGAAGGACAAGGAGTTTGTCCAGGACTACATACAACAGTTTGGCAAGCTGCATTGAGACTACCGTGAGGCTTTCCCAAATTGGTCGTAATGGACACTTGCCCGAAAGGCTTGCTACATATGAAAAAGCTTTGGACTGCTTCCTCCAGTCATACAGACTGGGCTGCATTCATCATCAATGTCGATGACACCAAAAGGAAGGCTAAGGAGGCTCATTTGCTGGGAATGAGATTTCCTAACGAGAAAGGTGGGAGGTCTGTCGGGGTTTCCAACAAGAATGATCAGGAGTTCAAGACAAAGCAAGTTATGACCGCAAGCCTCAGTCGGGGTGCAGCTCCTACTTAGAAGCCTGAGAGACCTCCGACACAAAAGGGGAACTATTCCTTCAATGATATGGATGCGTTACATTTACTTAATGTACGCTTCGAAGGTAAAAAGATCTAACTTCCCCCTCCCAGGCGTCCTGACGAGGTAGATAAGGTGGATGATCCTAAATATTGTTATTATCATCAATACGTCCACCACGTGTCTCGGGATTGCTACATCCAGAAGCACCACAAACAGAGATTGTTCGATGCTAGCGTTCTTTCATTAGACTTTGAGAAGAAGGTGGTCTCTACCAATATGGTGACCCCCCAATTCAGTAATTTTTTACCCACAGAGGCACATGATGGGGTCGTCCCGATCCCAAAAACGACTATGGATATCGTTAACCACCCATCTGCTCAAACATCGGGGCAGGCTAGTACCCATCAAAACACCTCTAGGAGAGGTCATATGGGTACATCCTGACCTTACTGACGACCTGACATGACGTACGTCCTGCCAATAAGGTCAAAGGAGGAAAGGTTAAATCCTGCTATAAGATCTCCTCCGTACCCAACAAAGAGAGGGTGGAAGCAACCAGGACTGGTCTGGACTACTCACGTAATTACGATCTGGCTCTTGAAAAAGAGGCATCGCCGGCTTCGACGTCTGAAAATTCTAACTCATCAGAACATGGCTCGTCCCAATCGCCAGCAACGGATATGCAAAAACAGAAAGAGGGACGCTTTGACAAACCCCTCAGGAATAAAATCATCGTGGGGCTCGACAGGCCCTATAACTTTGACATCCTGCCTCAACTAGCCAACACACCAGCCAGGTTATTGTTGTTCGAGCTTCTTTGTCTCTCCAAGAAGACTCGAGAGGCTCTGAATAAGGCGGTACAATACGTCGAGTCCTACTTAGGACAAATACATCAGCCGAAAGAAGACCCAGCGACGTGTCCTCAGTGTCTCAATGTGATAGAAACTATGTCGAGCATCACATTTTTATAGTAGGATATACTGCTGAAAAATAATAGGCACGCCAAAAACTTGTACTGTACAGGATATAACGGTGATATCAAGGTCGATTGCATACATATTGACTCTGGGTCATCGGTGAGCATCATTCCCTACAGCTTATTTCATACTCTAGGATTCTAATGCATTGGCTATCTCCAACCAAACCATGATTAGTGATTTTAATAACGGCAAAAGCTGGCCAGAGGGGAAGATTCGCGTAAAATCCAAATTGGCGATCTGAAGACGGAGGGAACCTGCTATGTCATTGACGCAGACTCTTTCTATAATATTTTAATAGGGAGGCCATGGATAGATGAGCACATGATCGTGCCGACCATCCTACACCAATGGTTCAAGTTTGTCAACAGTAACGGTGTAGTAGAGACTGAGTTCGCAGACATTGATCCCTTCAAAGGGGTTGAATTTTATTATATGGAATCTCGTCTATTCTGGAAGAACCATCAAAAGGACTCAAGATCACCGTCCCCAAGGGTGAATCTGATCAATATTACAATAAGACTTGTTGTGGTCTAGGGTATGCCTTATCCAATCCTCCTGAAATTTTACAATCCAAGGAGAAAACATACTCGTATTCTTCAGACTCTTCTTATGACTCTGACATCAACATCCGGGATGCATTCCGAAAAAAACTATCCGTGAATATGATGTCAGTAGACCAAATCGCAGAAGATGATGTCCAATTCTTCGAGCCCTTCGAAGTCGATCCTTGGGCTCAATAACTTGATTCTCATTGGAAGAAATGCTTCGAACGACACGAGCCTTCCACTGAAGATGAGGTTGTACAGGTCAATCTGGGAAGCGACTCTTCTCCCAAGCCAATCTTTACTAGCAAAAGCTTAAGGAAAAAGACCGAGAATCTCTCATCGAGCTCGTGAAAGAATACGTAGATGTCTTATTCTGGGGCTATAAAGATATGCCGGGCCTGGATCCAAACATCGCCATGCACAAATTAAAAAATTTACCTCATGCTAAGCCAATGAAATAACAGCAACGACGGTTCCACTTGGATGTCATGAATGCTATTGAAATAGAGGCGAATAAACGCATAACAAGCGGCTTCATCCGTGAAGAACAATATCCTAATTGGGTAGCCAATATTATTCCAGTCGTCAAGAAGAATAGAAATATCCGAGTCTATATAGACTTCCACGACCTGAATGTCGCTTGCCCAAAGGATGAATTCCCTTTACCTATTACCGACGTGATGATAGATAACACTTGTGGGTTTGAACGTATGTCCTTCATGGATGGTTACTCAGGATATAACCAAATCAAAATGTTCCTAAAAGACGAAAGGCATACGTCATTACGAACTCCGATTGGGGTATTCTGCTACACGGTGATGCCCTTCGGTTTGAAAAATGTAGGTGCTACATACCAGCGGGCCATGAGTAATATATTTCACAAACACTTGTGTAAGACGGTCGAATGCTATGTTGATGACATCACTGTCAAAAGTATTTTTCGTAGTGACCACCCTTATAACTTAAGAATTGTCTTTGACTTGATGAAGGCGTACCAATTGAAGATGAACCCCGACCAAGTCTTTCCTGGGGTGTCCAGCGACAAGTTTTTGGTATTTATCATCACTTCAAAGGGCATCTACGTCGATCCCAAGAAGACAAAAGCTATCATTGATATGCAACCGCCAAAGTACCTTCGTGAGCTTCGTGGTCTGCAAGGGCGCTTAGTGTACATCCGAAGGTTTATCTCCAACCTTTCGGGTCACTATAATCCCTTCACTGAACTGATAAAGAAAGGAGTATCTTATGTTTGGACCGAAGAGGGACAATGAGCCTTTAAGGACATTAAAGGGTACCTTACGAACCCTCCAATTTTAGTAGCCCCAGTTATAAGAAAACCCTTTGTACTTTACGTCCGATCCATAGACTATTCTCTCGGCACTTTGTTAGCCCAGAATAGTGAGGTTGGCTATGAACAAGCTATCTATTATCTCAGTCGGCAGCTGGTGGGGGCTGAATATAGATATACTCATGTGGAGAAAGAATGTCTTGCCTTGGTATTTGCCATTCAGAAAACTCGTCATTACATAGGGGGACAGAAAATTCTCGTTATCTGCAGGGTTAATCCCCTCGGCCTCCTCAGGACCAAGCCGGGAGAAGTAAATTTATGCCTCGCTACGTGGGCGATACTAATGTCACCTTATGATATGGTGTTTATTCTACAACAAGCGATCAAAGGCCAAGCATTAGCTGACTTCCTGGCTGCTCATCCTGTAGCTGAAACATCAAAACTTTATGTGGATATTCCAAATGACGTAATAGAGGCCCACATCATGACAGAAGAGTCGGTTTGGTAACTATTCTTTGACAGTGCTTCAAGGACAGGTCCCAAAGGTGATATCGTGGTAGGAGTAGGGGTAGTATTAATCTTCCATGAAGATTTGGTCATCCAACGAGCATATTCGCTCTCAAAACTATGTTCTAATAATGTGGCTGAGTATAATGCTCATATTATAAGACTCTGACTAGCCAAAGAGTTAGCGGTCGACTTCCTGGAAGCTTACGGCGATTCTCAGCTGGTAGTTAACCAGGTTCGAGGACAATACGAGGTCTGGCAAGAAAACCAGATATTATACCACCAGGCGGCGATCTCTGTGATCTTTAACTTTATGGGATTCTTTATAAAACACATCCCAAGATTGCAAAACCTGGAACCTGACGCCCAGGCCGGTCTTGCGGCCACGCTAGCAGCACCCGTCGAAACTCAACAAACGATCACATTGCTTGGTCAAGAGCTGGTATGTCCTAAGAATAACTTATGCATGCAAGCCTACCATTCTATGGAGGTGAATGAGGATGTTCGATACGTGCGGTCCCCCTTTGTAGATTTTGCGGTCTACGAAATCCTACCAGACAATGCTAAGGAAGCAGCTTCCGTTAGAAGACGCACTCTTCGATTCTACTGCGACGTTCAAACTAAAATGTTGTATCGTCGTTCCACGAAGAACTCTTACTCCGATGTTTATCGGGTACAGAAGCCGAAAAACCACTTCGTAAGGCTCACGATGGCACTTACGGTCCCCACCAACTAGGTCCTAAACTTCATGATCGACTCAGATGCATGGACTATTACTGGCCCACGATGATAGCAGACACATTTTCATACGCTAAGAAGAATAAAATATGCCAAATCTATGCAGACTTCATTCACCAGACAATGGTATTCTTACACCCGACAGTTGCATCCTGGCCCTTTGAAGCGTAGAAAATAGATATGATCGTCACGATCACCCTGCCGTCATCAAAAGGTCGCCGATTCATTTTGGCTATAACCGACTATTTTTTTAAGTGGACAAAAGAAGTACTGCTTGTTGACATAAAAACCTCGGACGTGGTTAAGTTTCTTAAGCATCACATCAACTATTGGTTTGGATTGCCGTAGAGAATCATCCATGATAATGGCCCATAATTAGTCAGTAGCGTATTCCATCGATTCTGCGACCAAAATTGAATCCAGAGCATAGTATCAACGACATATAACCCAACAGAAAATGGGTTGGCCGAGGATTTCAATTAAATACTTCTCAAACTAATCAAAAAAGTCGTGTCTTCTAACAAACATGACTGGAATGAGATGCTCGGTTAATGCATGTGGACTTATCAAACCACAGTCCGGACACCTACTGGCAGTACGCCATTTTCTCTGGTATACGGAAGTGAAGCTGTGCTTCCATTAGAACTTCAAATCCCTACTCTACGAGTGGCTCTTAATAGTCATATGACTATCGAACCACCGTCTGCGACTACAATAACTGGAAGCATTAGACGAGAAATGCCTCCTAGCTCAAGAACGTATTAAGCTATACCAGGCACAATTTTGGGAGCTTTTAACAAGAAAGTCAAAGAAAGGTTATTTTGGGTCGGCGATCTTGTCTTATCAGTCAGAAGACCAATGATCATGACCCACAAGACGGTCGAAAAGTTTTAACATAAATGGGAAGGGTCATTTGTTGTGGAAACTGTCTATTCTAACAGTGCATACCGGCTAGCGAAACCCAACTGGTACATGCTCATGATGCCAATCAATGACATGTTCCTTACAAAATACTTTGTTTGAACAAAGATGGGAGTGAAAGCGTCCCTAAGTGTAACCTTCATTCCTACATTCCAATCCTATTTGAATGTCTACCATGTCTATACTACCTCTGAGTATAAATTCTTGCCTCTTGATCTTTTTCCCAACAAGTCCATAGTACCTCTGTTAACAAAATCGCCATTCAAAATTTATCGTATTCGCATTGATAAGTCCAGAAAAAAGATTCCTAGATGAACAAACATGTCCATTTTACCTCTGAGTTGTTCTTATGTTTCTTACCATATTCTTTCTAACCTCTGAGTAAGTCCTATGTTTGTCATGTCCAAATTACCTCTGAATGAATATTTTTATTCTTTGAAAAGTTACCCTACGGTGCCTATTATTTCTACCTGACATCTGCAGTTTGAATGCATTAAAGAAGACAAGTCCATAAAATTCCTCTACAAATCCACAATCACATGGAACTCACATAAGCCAACAAAAGGATATCAGATTTTTTATTGATATTCATGATTACATATGATGGAAATCTACTATATGATTAGATTTGTTATTGATATTCATGATTACATATGATGGAAATTTATTACATGAAGGGTCTCTACGAAAGACTCTGGCCCACTTCTCTCTCATTGTAAAGGACAGTGATGTGACAATACACCACTGCAAAGGGCGGTAATGCCACAAAAAATCCAGTACTGGACCTGTATTAATTTTTCAAGACAAGCAGAAAGGCCATCTCGAGTGTGCAGGATGGTCGCCTCGTCCATGCGTAGAAGCTGCCGGAAGACAGGGTTTCAAACTGGACAATCAATTATAGCCTTGTAGATTCACCATTATATCGACAGATGATACATCTCGTCGTGGGAGTAAAGACACCTAGTATGCTGTGTGAATTGGGATCACTTCGCCTGATCTCGTAACAAAATCATGTATCAGAGCAGTCGTCTCTTTGAATCAACTGACTTATGATATCCTTCCATTCACCATCCAAGTCAGCATGAGTTGAGATAAAACCTACATGAAGACAAGGTAAAAATATTAGTCTTAGAAAAGATTTTAAGAAAAAAAATACAAACAAGAGATTGTGCTATACGCATGACTGACGCATTCATGAGCAGCACGTTAATGAATGTATCAGCACATCTTTTTTTCAGGCGCACGCGATACGACGTACAGCAGAAGGCCGTGTGTGCAAAGCATTTGATTAATGCATCAGCGCACAGAAGCCCGGTGTACAATGCATGTAACAACACATCTTGGCATGCATGTGTTGTGGCTCACAATAAATGTCTGTGTGTATAATGCACTTTCGAACGCATCAGCGTGTCTCTTCGATAGTACATATGCGGTATGGCGTACGGTAGAAGTCGTGCACATAGCACAATAACGAACGCCAAAAAATGAAAGCGTCCATGCATATGCTCTAAGAGAAATGCAGAAGCCAAGTCACATGCATTCATGGCCGCCAAGAACAAAGCGGATCGCTTACCATCAACCGCAACTAATGTACATACCTCTAGAATCATGGTATTTAAAAATTTTGCAATGCCGCTAGCTTGGCTGCAAAAACTTTAAATTTCCACACCCGAGAAATACATAAAAAATCAGACTCTATCTCATTGCCAAACCAGCTAATAATGCTGTAGAAGACTCTAGATCCCATAACTGAGGCAACCTAGCCCATAATGTTATCTTGGTAGAAAATCAAGTCAATAATGAATACCAAGAAGCAATTTCAACGATGAACAAGGAAGATAGACAGATACTGTCAGAATCGAATTTCGAGATAGTTTAAATGAGATTCTCAAGGGTCATCCCAGGAATCGTCTCAAGTAGTCCTAACTGCGATTGAGTACCTCTCCGTTGAAGCCTATCGCCCAATCCTATCGCAGGCTCGCAGCAGTACAACTAAGTCGCCGTACTACCACAATATCGCACTAATGCGACTTTCGACCTGCATGGGCCACCACTAAAAATGTGTCACGACCCGTACCCGCTGTGAGGGCACAAGTATGTAACAACGCCCAGCCTACGTCGCAGAGTCGGTGGTAGAACGTTGTTCTAAGTCTCTAGTTAACCATCAACTCATGCAGTATATAATGTACTCGTCATAATCAACTCCGAACAGAGGACAAGTATAAGATATGGTACAACTCAATCACAGTCTAAGAACGACAAGATAACACAGAAAATGACTACAAATAAAAAGACAACTACAACTACTGAAATAATAACAACATCTCAACAATCTGAAATACAACACAAGTCTCAAGTCAATACAACAAGTCCGAAATAAGAACTAATGCAAGTCTAAAACTGTATCCCGATCACTGCTAAGTGTCGGGACCAAATGTGGCTAATCCCTCGTCAGGTCCATAATGAGTAGGGCAAGCATCCTCGGGGCTATCATCTGTAATATTTTTAACAGTTCCTGTCCTGACTGGACCTATTATTATTGTTATTATTATTATTATTATTATTATTATATATATTTATATATATACAAACAATATATATATAATTATATATATATATTTTTTATATATATAAATATATATATATATATATTTTTTTTTATATAAATATAAATATATATATATATAATTATATATATATATATTATATATATATATATATATTATATCACCACTATGGAAGAGAGATGATGAGTTTAATTTGAACTCAATCTATAGAGATTTGAATCCAAGAGGGATTTGCATTCGGGGGGGTTTATTCGACAGGAATTTGAATCTTGATTTTGAATACAAGAAGGTTAGGGTATCAGTTATAAACATGGAATTTGAATTAGAAAAGTTTACTAAAACCCCCTATAAAATAGGCTTTTACAAAAGCCCACCTTCCTTATGTTAAATAATAGTAATATTTACTTATGAATAAATGAAACAATAAAATTTACACTAAAAGAAATAAAATTTTGGTCCAAGGGTTTATAGATCGGTTGGATGGAAGTAGCACGGGGTCACCAGGCTCGAGTTAGATGGAGGTGGGTGGTCGTACGATTGGTGATGGCGTGGGTTAGTGGTGATACTAATGGTACGACTGGGAAGTGGTGAAAAAGTCGACGGTTAACTTGGGGAACTGGGGTCAGGCTCTCTGTCGAGTGGCGTTTAGTGGTGGTGTCATGGTGCTACTAATGGTGATAGTGGTTGCAAAAATTTGGGGATTGGTGGCCAACATTGGTGGTGGCCGAGGCTGATGGCCGGGGAAATAGTGGAGGAGACACGGTTGTTGTGGTAGGCTCGACCGGGGATGGTGCTGATGCGGTGGACAGGGTATCGTTGGTTGATGATGGCCATGATGTTGCTCCAGATCTTGTCGGCACAATCAAATCTCGTGGTTTCGACGAGGAGGAGAGGGACCTCGGTGGCGAAGGGTGTTGATGATGGCTGAGCATGAGTTGGAGTTTAGGAGCGAGTGTGTCTGTATCGTCTTGTCGATATGGACACAAGATGAATTGGTTGTAGAACTTGTTCGGCGTATCAGAAACGGAAAACTTGTGAATGTAAATATAAAAATGAAAATGAAATGGATAGACACAGTGCACAAACACACGAAATGAAATGATTGAGGAATGATGTGGATGAGAATAGCCCAATATATAGCTAATAAGTACTTGCTCCCCAAGCGAAGTACATGGGGAGAAGTTTCTAGGAAGCTCTTCCATGGAGGATTAGCCCAATAATTAATAAGCCAAAAATATCTATTTATATATTAACTATAAATTATATTTGAAATATAAATCTAATATATATAATAAAAATATTTTTATAAGTAATTTAAATCTTGCCTATAATAATTTATATAGTTAAAAATTCATATTTAATGGGCTAAAGCCCATATATAAATAAAAATCAAATATAAAAATTGTGCACAAAATTATTTGAAGCCTAAAAGGAATTCATATACATTTAAAATGTTCCTAATTACTACATAATTCAATCATCTAGGAAGTACAAAAAATTAACATGTAATCCCATAGCTTATGGCTTATTAAAATTACAAAAAATATATTGGAATAATTAATTAAAGAAGATTTAAATATTGGAAAAATTCTAGAAAGAAAAATATAAATAAAAACTTTATAGAATTTAAAATATTAGAATTGCGTTTAAAGGAGCTTACACCATCCCAATATACCTAATTTTAACCATAACCCTAAATATACTCCTACCGTTTCCGATCGTCCTTGGGCGATACAGTCGTGTCGCCTCGAGCTATGCTGTGTCCAGTCACCTGACTGAGTTCGTTCGCCAACCATGGGTTACACCAGACCTCCGTCGTCGTATAGAGCTGTCCTGAGCCGTTGCCGCTCCAGAACCGATCGTCGGAGCTACCGTGTCCATACCTCCTGGACCCACCGCAAGCAACCGCTTATGCCTCATCGACTCTCTCAAGTATTCTAGCACCACCGCGTCGAGACCTGAGCTCTAAAGCCATTTCTCGAGACCCCGTCGACGTCGAGCCACTACCGGTCGTCCTGCTTGGATACCGTGTACAGATTTGGAGTCTTCGACGACCACCACCGGTTTAGCTCCTTCTCCAACCTCTTAGCACGGACCGAATCTGTGGACCTTAGTCGCTGAATCGAGCTTCACCGCTGACAACTCTGCTGTGCGTCATCTTCGTCGATCGATCGCAGCCAAGGTGAGCTTCTCCTTCTTCTTTTATATCTGCTCCTTCTTTATCTTCGTATCCTTCTTATTTCTCTTCTTATTATTCTTCTTCTTATTTTTCCTCTTATCCTTGTTCTTCTTCTTCTTCTTCTTCTTTTTTAGGGTTGGTTTTTGGTCGACAGTGAGATCGAGGAAGAGAGAGATTAAAAAAAAGAGTTAGGGTTAGGTTAAGTTGGGCTCGTATTTGGGCCGATCTGGAATAGCCTAGTAAAAAAAGAGGAAAAAATAGTGAGTTGGGCCAGCATGCCATAGCTGTGGGCTCAACTATGAAAGGAAAAAAAAGAGAAATGATGGGTTAGGCCCAGTAACAATTGTTTGGGCTGGGTTATTATTGTGATTATTATTATTATTGTTTTTGTTGTTGTTGTTGTTATTATTATTATTATTATTATTATTATTATTATTATTATTATTATTATTATTATTATTATTATTGTTATTATTATTATTATTAAAAATTTATAGTAAATTTTTTTAAAGGATTTAGTTAAATCCAGATTTAGCAAATATTTTTCTTGTTAGTATATTACTAATTGTTTTAACTAAAGTTGTCTTGCTAGCCAAAATATTTTATAAATAGACTTTAATTTATGTTTAATCAATATGTTAATTGTGATTTTGTAATAATAAATGTTGATCTTAGCATAGGTGGTATACTAATGCTAATTATTTAGTTAGCAAATAGTTAGCGAATTACTATTCTTTAGAATCTAACCAATTCTTAACCTATTCTAGGTGGACCTAGCGATATTTACACTATTATACCTGATCTTACAGGACAAGGCAAGTACTTCTATTACATTGTTATATTTACTTCATGTGGTCACATGTTTCATGTTAGACACGTTGTTGTCGGACTTGATCATGTGTTCTTGTCTTGTATTTGTACTTAGGGAAAATAGAAAATACTACGGATATATGACCAAAGCCAAAATGCTAGATAGGTACTGAGTGATAACCTAATCACACACCTGTGCATGTGTGATTAAACCGTACCTTTGTTCATGATCTTTGTCCAGTCAATCACATGTTTAGCGGGTATTTTAAATCACGTGTCATTATCTTTTTATTACATGTTTAGTAGATTATAGCATCTATTATGGTTCAATCTAGTCATGTTTCGTTGCTTTACTTGTTCATATGTTCTACTTGTTTCATTGTTATAGATTGTACTTTGCTCCTTTCTTTACTGGATCAGTTGTAAGTGAGCTTGAGAACATTTGTCCGACATTCTATGGGCTAGAGCCCGACCTTAGCTGAACAGGATGGAGCTACGACTCAGGGCTTAGGAGTCGCTCCGAAAATTTTGCTGAAACTTGAGGATTTGCAAAGATTTTGATGTTATATTTTTTGGGTTTTCTGGGATAATTTTGTACATATTGTTGACACCTTCACTTTCTTTAACTAGATTTGTTTTTGACATATCTTGTAAATGTGTAATAAATGACTAGTGTTGTGGTGGTGGTGTATAGTGATATGTTCTGGGCACGTATTAGCAGTTATGATGATACAGATTGATCATGCTATTTGGAGATTTCCTGAGGTTTAGTATAGCTTATTATGTTGTGTCTACAACATAGGTTGGGTCTGTCCGACCCGTATCCACTTATTTGTGAGCGGATCATGACATATTTTTACTGGTGGCCCATGCAAGTCCTGTCCTAATAGTACTTAGGCTATAAAGTACTGTTAGGAAGCCTGCTAGACTAAGAAAAACATCATCACAGCATAGGACGGGGGATGGTAGTATTTACTTTATTATTTCCACTACTACTTAAATTAGGCCATATTGAATAGAATTATCACCCTTTCATTTCCTTTTCAGGATGGTTCAGACACGCAACACCGGGACTATCGAGCCTCCTACACTAGAGGCTCCTGAGCATTCTCCAACTTCTACCACCTCGACTATCACTATTGATAGTACTTAGCTGATGGGAGTCTTCCAAAAGTTTATTGACTCTCAAAGCGAGCAGGCAGTGCTCTTTCGAACTAGTGTCATCGATGCACTCTGGGCTAGGAAGATGACGTCCGTGAGGCCATGGATCGCTAGAGATTTCAAAAATCTTGGTCCCTTATATTTCTATGGCATTTTGTGGAGTTACTGGTTCGTATAATACATGAGCAAGCACACATGTTCAATAAAGGACTATCTCGGTAGATTCGCTTCGCTACCACTACCAGCAGGACCAGTACTTATGAGGACATCCTCAGCGTTGTCCAGTGTCACGACCCGCACCCAGTGTAGGGGCACGAGAAGTGGGTACGTCCAGCCTATGCCGCAGTGTCGGCGGTAGAACGCTGTTCTAGGTCATGATCCCAACTAACCACAATATGATATACTCTCCAAACGAAGGCCAACCATAGAAGGTACAACTCAATCACAAGTCTAAAGATGGAAAATAGAACGATATGATAAATAATAAAATCTTCAAATGAGGTACAAACATGAAGAAACAAAACCAAGTTAACAACCACAAGTCTCAACATCTCAAACATAATACAACTCTGAAACCATAAACAACAAATGACATAAAGAAATGAAATAACAGTCTAACTATCTACTCTAGGCAATGGTAGGATCCTCAGCAGCTGCCTAAACCTCCTGGGGGTCCAGGTTTCAAGTTTCATCTAAGCCTGCTCCGTATAGGTAGGGTAGAACTCCTCCTCATCCTCTGTAATATTTTCAACAGGTCCAGTCAGGATAGGAACGAGCACAATATATCTCACACAATTTATATCACGGCAGAAAATACAAAGCAAGCAATAGAGTAAGATACATGAAACACTGTAAGAAGATGTACATGAAAACAGAGAGATATTTGATAACTGGAAATATATATACGATAAGTAAGAACTGTAAGTGACTAGTGATTTAGAGTACGAGATGGCATGTAATTGGCTTGGGTTGAACATGATATAACATGGGTGTATATGAGGGAAACTAGCTAAGAAGGCTGTGTTATACATGATAAACACATAAAAAGTAACAGAGTGAACATGGTGGCTAAATCACATGACCATTTATACTCGCCCTACCTACAATCAATACACAAGGATCCAGTCAAGTTACGTTACGAACATGATGGTTTGGTTACACATAAAGCATATGAGAAAACATGAATGTACATGAGAGCACATGAAAGTACATGAGCGTACATGAAAGCACATGAGAGAACATGAGAATACATGAATAACGCAAGAGCAAAGAATAGATGATGTACATGAAACACATGACATGACATATCTGATGCACCCGCTAAGGGGGATAACATCTAATGAAAAGATCCATATAGTATCAATCCGTGATGATAATGTGACAGCATCAAGTAAAGTAATCTAGAGCAAGAATATAAGTCCTAGCAAGTATGAAACGATCAGAGAATGTACTCGCTACGATCTGAATGTCTGTGAGAATATATTGTCCGAATTGAGGTATCTGACTCCTATTTAGAGCAACACAAGTCATGATGTATCCACAATGGTAAAAAAAATTTTGTAATGCATTCTATATGATTCTAGGTCAATCTAGGCCAAAGTCAACTCTCGGTCAACTCTAGTCAACCATACAATCAAACTAGGTCAACTATAGTCAAACTAGGTCAAACTAGTTAGGGTTTGGTCAACCATGGTCAACTAGTCTAGGTTAGTCATTTCTAGGTCACTAAAGTCAACTCTTGGTCAACTCTAGTCAACTATACTAGTTAAACTAGATTAACTAAGCCATTCTAGGTCTAAACCTAGTCTAACAAGTCCAACTAGGCCTAACCTAGCTATACTAGGCAATCTAGTCCAATATAAGCACAATTACATGATATGTACATTATCACCAAGGTATACATATATACCATATACGTACAACTCATATGGCCATATCCTATAACACACAACCACTACCTACATATATCATATATGTATTTATCAACATCACATATCATTACATCATCATCATCATTATCACATATACATATCATTTCTGCATTGCATTAGCATATACTTACATTCATTACATTATATACATACATATCATTCTCATATATTGCATACAAACATTCATATAGAACTTACAAACATGGATACATTACATGTATTACATTCAAATAGAAAGAAGGAAAGAAGGAAGAGGGAAAGAGTGAATGAAGGTGAGAGGGTGTGTGTGTGACTACTGTGGTAGCAGGGTATGTGTTAGGCAAGTGAATTTCAAATAAGTGCATGCCACATTCAACCTATATCATATAAACAATCAAAACCCAAATTATAGTTTCAATTTTCTTTGAATACAAAATTAGATACCAAATGTTTTTAAGCTTAAATCATAACCAAACCAAATTCTCATATTTGATATTCAAATTGATTCTCAGTTTGCATTTAAACCAAAGCTCATATTAACATATCAATCTTAGGAAATACCTTTCTGTTTGAACTTTTAAAAAAATAATCAAACTCAATTTAGAACTCAACCCAATATCCAAATTTCGAACACTGTTTAACTTGACAGTTAAAATAAGAACCCAAAATCGAAACTTAAGAATAGAAAACCAATCCACATGTCATCAAACCTGAAACCAAATGAAACTTCTCAAAACCTATTGAAAACTGAGATTAAACATCTAAATCGTATTTCAAACTCCCAGTGAATATTTGAAGGTATCAGAAAAATGATATTTTCGAACCCAAAACCCAATTTGAATATCAAATCAATTTAAAAACCTAAAATAGTTCATAATAGAGAGGATTCATATGTGTACAAGTGTCATAGGGAGGATTTTGTGTCCACATAATGGACACAAAGTGTACAAAAACAAATCGAACAGAGCAACAAAAAAGGCAGTGAAGACTGCCTCGTACGGCCATGTCGAGCTCAACTGGGCTCGACACACAGCACGAGAAGGGTCCTACTCGTGCACAGTGGTCGAGGGGGACTAGGGTTAGAGGGTCGACACCCTGAAACACGACCACGACGTGTCTACGTGTTGTGCGAGACGCGTATCAGACGCGACTGAACTATGCGTACAGTGTCTGTACGAACCCGTGCAACCTCGATTCCGTGTCTGACATGACACAAGACGCCATAAAACTCGAGGAGGGCTTGTCAGTGGTTGTCCCCACCTCTGTGTCAAGTGGCACGTGTCCACGTGGCGTGGCGTGTCCGCAAACAGGGTCGGGTAGCAGGGCAACCGTGCGGGGGCTCGTGCTGCGTGTCCGTGGCCATTTTGGATACGAACACGACACAAAAATAGGGTCAATCTTTACGCAAATTGATGCATACATATAGATCTACAACTTTGTAAAATTAGTTTTTGAAAACAGCAATAAAAACTTCATTAAGGCATTTCGACAAGCACATAGACCCAGCGACTGAGACGTGTCCGATACGGACACCAAACCAATTCCATTTCCAACCAAACTTCACCCACGGCTAGGGGACACCTAGATGGATGCTTCTATGGATAGAAAATGGAGATTTGAATCAATTTGAAGGATTTTACCTATTGAGATATCTCAATCAAAAAGTCCCAAAATGAGAAGTCCTCCTCCAATAACCAAGTGAGCTCCCCTCCTTGCAAGCTAGCCTCCTTCAACCTCTATTCCAGATTTAGAACCAATTGCAAAATATTGGGATCAATTTGGTGGAGCAATGGTGAGGAATGATGAAAGGGGAAAGAAATTAGGGTTTCCTAAAGGGGAATTTCTAAAAGAGGCAAGTGGTCATGAATAGAGACTTTATAGGGGGAAATTAGGTCATAAGTGGCTGTGGTGGCTGGCCAAATGAAGAACTAGGGTTAGGGTTTCTCATGGTGGGATTTGGGCCAAGATTGTTAGCTAGCTATCTCAACTCCTTAGCCATAAGTCCAAATGCAAAACTCTCCCAATCCTCTCATGAAACCTAGCCACACTCAAGTCAACTAAGACCAACTTAAGTTAGATTAGGGTCCCACACCATGCTAACTAAGTCAACCAAAGTCAAAGTCAAACTCTAGGCTAGTCTCTAAAGTCACACCTAGCAAAAGTTAAAATCACAACACCAATGCAATTAAATAATAAATAATTCACAAAAATCAAAATGACCAAAATACCCTTAGGCAAAAATGTAGAAGTAAATCACCCTAATCACATAGTTAGGTTTCCATGGTCATGGTTAGTCTCTAGGTCAAGTAGTATCTAGGGTTTCACTAGCAAAACACCAAAATCATAAATCACCAATTAAAATAGTTTTAAAAGAATTAAAAATTACCAAAAATTATAACATGATTTAAATCTCATTATTAAAAGACTAAAATTACAAAAGTTCAAAATTACCCTCATTTAGAAAAGTAGGTGTTACAATTCTATCCTCCTTAGAAGAATTTCATCCTCTAAATTAAGATGGTCGTACTCCTTCTAGGTCAAACTCCCAACAGTCATAGTCTCAAATCACACAGTTCGGTAATCATATGCGTCTGTCCAAAATCATGATACTCAGAATCTTCGTCATGCTAGTGAGCAAGGCTACGATAATCACAGAGTCCTCGACTAAGGTACATACCTCTAGAATTATGGTATTTAAAATTTTTACATTGCCGCATGCTTGGCTGTAAAAACTTTAAATTCCTACACCTGAGAAATACGTCCAAAACCAGACTATATGTCCTCACTATGCTAGCTAACATGACTATAGAAGACTCTAGATCCCAAAATTGAGGTGACCTAGCCCATACGACTTATCTCAGAAGAAAAATTAAATCACAATGAAATACCAGATCAAAACTTATCACAAACAAGGTCGGATGGAATCGAATTTTAAGACAGTTATAAGGAGGCAAATGCAGAAATAGAATCGAGAAGAACGGAACCCGCAATAAGCTCTCCTACTGCCCGAGCATCCTCAACTGTCATGGCGAAAGCTTGTCCATGCTGGCCTCCTCCTCTGGCCTGCTGCTGGCCCACCGGAGCCTTAGCTCTTGCTCCCTGAGCTGTCCGTCCCGAAGACTTGGGACACTCTCTCAACTGATGATCTGATGCTCCGTAGAGTAGGCACTTGCCTAGCCTCATCTAGCATTCGCTCCAATCGTGCCATGATTTCTTACAGAAAGGGCAAATGATAACATGTCTAGGGGCCTATTGTTGCCTCTGCTGCTGCTGTACCTGTTGAAAAGGTGCACGGCCCTGAAACTGCTGCTACTGAAAGTGGACCATCGACTGCTAATACTGCTACTGAATCTGTATGTGAGGCCTCTTGGTCGGGCCCGCACTGCCACTAGCTCCATGAGTATCTCGTGTCCTCTTCTCCTTCAGTCCAAGATCGTCCTCCGGTGCTATGGCTTCTACCAGAATCTGCTCGAAAGTGATGTCGCGGCCGCTCTTGGTAAGCGACTTGATCTCTTTGATCAAGCCCCTGTGAAACCTCCTCGCCTTCACAGCCTCAGTAAGATCCTTCATGAATCTGTCCAAACGGCAGAACTCTCCGGCGTACTCCTCAACGGTCTGGTTCCCCTGAACCAAACTCTCGAACTGCTCCTCCAAGGCATCGAGTGTTGTATCTTGAAAGAATTTCTTCTTGAATAGTTTCTTGAAGGCTGCCCAAGTCTGACCCTCAGTGCCCACTCGGGGGTCTGTCTGGTACCATGTATGGGGCAAATATTGCATCTGACTGCCCGCTACCTCGATCTGTAACCCGGCTGGTATCTGAGCCAATCAGAATATCTCTTCGATATGCTCTATCCAATCGTCAGCATATATGATGCCCTCTGTGCCATGGAAGTCCCGCGACCGCATCTTTTGGAACTCCTGGATCCCTGGTGTCCTCTGCTGATACTGTTGCATCTGGCCTGCCTGGGGCTGTGCAATGACTCTCTCCACCGTCGTCAGGGCAAGCTGATGGGCATTCTCTATGCCCTGCTGAAAATGAATGGACTGCTGCCGCTGGGCCTCCACCATCCTCTGAAAGAAGGTGAACAGATGTGCTGCATCAATCGATCCCAAAGGCGGCTGCTGCTGAAACGTATCCGGAATGACGGAGGAAGACCTACGAACAGGTGGAGGAATAAGGGGAGCTACGGTCTCAGGAATCTGATGAGCCGGATGAGAGATGGCAGACCTCTCGGTATTATCCTCCTGGCCGGGGCGACAAGGTCTTGTCTCCATAACCATCCTGAAGACAGATCAAACAAAAAAATCAATACTGAGAAGGAAACGATATAATCAAAGGAGGATAATTTATTTCAAAGGGAATCAATTCTCAACAAGAATTTTAGAAGACAATAATTTAGATAAGAGTTTTTCCTAGATGTGATTGAGTACGTCAAAACTTATATCCTATATCCTACTACAGGCTGTAGTGACACTCTAGTTCGAGTACCACTACAAAATCGCACTAACTGCGACTCTCAGGACCTGCATGGCCGCCACTAAAAACGTATCACGACCCGCACCCAGTATAGGGGCACGAGAAGTGGGTACGTCCAGCCTATGCCGCAGTGTCAGCGGTAGAACGTTGTTCTAGGTCATAATCTCAACTAACCACAATATGATATACTCTCCAAACAGAGGCCAATCATAAAAGGTACAAATCAATCACAAGTATAAAGATAGAAAATAGCACGATATGATAGATAATGAAATCCTCAAAATGAGGTAGAAACAGGAAGAAACAAAACCAAGTTAACAACTACAAGTCTCAACATCTCAAATATAATACAACTCTGAAACCATAAACAACAAATGACATGAAGAAAGGAAATAACAGTCTAACTATCTACTCTAGGCAATAGTGGGATCCTCAGCAGCTGCCTGAACCTCCTAGGGTTCCAGGTTGCAAGTGTCATCTAAGCCTGCTCTGTAGTAGGTAGGGTAGAACTCCTCCTCATCCTCTGTAATATTTTTAATAGGTCCAGTCAGGACAGGAACGAGCACGATACATCTCACGCAGTTCATATCATGGCAGGAAAAATAAAGCAAGCAATAGAGTAAGATACATGAAATGCTGTAAGAAGATGTACATGAAAATAGGGAAGATATTTGATAACTGGAAATATATATACGATAAGTAAGAACTGTAAATGACTAGTGATTTAGAGTACGAGATGGCATATAATTGGCTTGGGTTGAACATGATATAACATGGGTGTACATGAGGGACACTAGCCAAGAAGGTTATGTTGTACATGATAAACACATAAAAAGTAACAGAGTGAACATGATGGCTAAATCACATAACCATTTATACTCAGCCCTACCCACAATCAATACACAAGGATCCACTCAAGTTACGTTACGAACATGATGGTTGGGTTGCACATAAAGCATATGAGGAAACATGAACGTACATGAGAGCACATGAAAGTACATGAGCGTACATAAAAGCACATGAGAGAACATGAGAATACATGAATAACGCAAGAGCAATGAATACATGATGTACATGAAACAAATGAAATGACATATCCGATGCGCCCACTAAGGGGGATAACATCTTATGAAAAGATCTATATAGTACCAATCCGTGATGATAACGTGACAGCATCAAGTAAAGTAATCTAGAGCAAGAATATAAGTCCTAGCAAGTATGAAACGATCAGAGAATGTACTCACCTACGATCTGAATGTCTGTGAGAATATACTGTCTGAATCGACTTATCTGACTCCTATTTAGAGCAATACAAGTCATGATGTATCCACAATAGTAAAAATAAACTTTGCAATGCATTCTATATGATTCTAGGTCAATCTAGGCCAAAGTCAACTCTCGATCAACTCTGGTCAACCATACAGTCAAACTAGGTCAACTATAGTCAAACTAGGTCAAACTAGTTAGGGTTTGGTCAACCATGGTCAACTAGTCTAGGTTAGTCATTTCTATGTTATTCTAGACTAAAGTCAACTCTTGGTCAACTCTAGTCAACTATACTAGTTAAACTTGGTCAACTAAGCCATTCTAGGTCTAAACCTAGTCTAACAAGTCCAACTAGGCCTAACCAAGCTATATTAGGAAATATAGTCCAATATAAGCACAATTACATGATATGTACATTATTATCAAGATCAACTCATATGGCCATAGCCTATAACACACAACTACTACCTACATATATCATATATGCATTTATCAACATCACATATCATCACATCATCATCATCATTATCATATATACATATCATTCCTGCATTGCATTACATAATACTTACATTCATTACATTATATACATACATATCATTATCATATATTGCATACAAATATTCATATATAACTTACATACATGGATACATTACATGTATTACATTCAAATAGAAAGAAGGAAAGAAGGGAGAGAGAAAGAGTGAATGAAGGTGAGAGGGTGTGTGTGTGACTGCTGTGGCAGCAGGGTGTGTGTTAGGCAAGTGAATTTCAAATAAGTGCATGCCACATTCAATATATATCATATAAACAATCAAAACCCAAATTATAGTTTCAATTTTCTTTGAATACAAAATTGGTTACTGTAGAAGCATAGAAAATATGGGGTTCATGCGGATCACAACTGACCGCAGGAATACCCTAGAATAGATTGACCCGCATAAAGAAGAGCTACATGACAGACTCAGCATGTCCCATGCGGTCCATCTTCACCAGACTAATTTTTTAGCCGCAGAAGAGAATAGTTACTTATACGGCCAAGCTGATCAATCCTTCTGATAAAGCTGACAAACTCTGGCAAGACTGACAGCTCTTACAGCTCTGACAACTCTGACACTTTGAAAAAAAAGAAGATATGACATGATTAGACTGGACATGGCCAAGCGGCCAAAAGGACTGCGACCCGATCCGCATGAACTTTATGCGGCTCAATCTATGTTCTTCATGCGGCCAAGGGTAACTGTAATCTGAGCCGCATGAGCATTATACGGCCCAGAATATAAGAACCTATGCGGTTAAAAAGTCCCCAAGCTACATACGTGTTAGGGTTATATACTAAAAGCATCACTTTTGTAGTAACCTTATTTCCTTAAATTTTGAATGAGAATTATATGGGCAAATGTTTGCATATTGTATTTGTTACAAGTGTTAATGCAAATGTCTGATATTCTATATTGTAGATAATATGGTGTGTGGTGTCACACAGAAGATCATATTATCAGTTTTCTATGGAGTATATAAATAGTTCACAACCTAGATGGACTTGGACAATCTATTGGAAAGGTTGTAGTATAATCCGGTATTAGTCTATCTTGACTATAGGTTTATACTAGTATACTTTGTGTGTATTGAACAGGACCACTTGAGGTTGTTCTCTTTGTACTGACTACATAAGAGAACAAACACCTCTGTTATTATGGATGCTTGTACTCTTAATTCGGATATAATAACGGACATGTATATGCAGTGTGCATTACTTTGACTCATAAAAGAGTGAGATTCATTATGGATCAACAACCTCTATGAATTGGGTAATAACATTGTATGTATGATGGGTTGTTGATTATAAATGGAATCCATGTCCCGATACATCGGGTTGATGATGTCCTCTTAAGGAGCTCATAAGGATTGTCATGTAAACCCTATAGGTGGATTATATTCGACATGACAAATAAAGTTGAGCGATACTACTTAAGGATAAAAGATGTCGAATCAATATAGTTGTCAGTAACTTAATTTGATCGACGGACATACGATATCTTAACATGGGGAGCCAAACGAGCCTATAATAAAAGGAGCCCACAAACATAATTTGGGATTAGGGAGATAGTGCAACAATAGCTCATTAGTGGACCGAGCTATTGTTAATGGGCCTGGATTGTGTGTTCGGGCTGAACACGGGATATCCAGATCCGTTAGGAGGCCTAACCCTAATTTCTCTTCATGGTCCCTGCCGTAGCCTATATATATCCTCTGTTCTCTGGCCGCCAGATTACTGATCAAAAATCGAAAATTTTCTCTAAATTCATGATTCACGTAAGGAGAGAAAGAGAGGGATGCCAAAGAAAAGAAAAGGTTGGGAGATCGTCGCCCACACGACATCCAACTCGAGGAAGGAATACGTGCAGAAGATCTTGGGGTCGTCCGCTCGAGATTGCCAGGAATTACTTGTCTCCTTTCCGCCACAAGTATAATTCGTGAACCCTAGTTTCTTCCTATGAAGGGTTAGAACACGTATTAGATCTTTTTAACTTTCTATCGATCAATACGCACACCAAAGGAAGGGTCCTGGGAATCCCCAGTTCCATCAATTGGTATCAAAGCCACTTTGGATCTACGCATTGATTGATACGTCCATGTTGTCCAATAAAACCTGTACTGTGTAATAGTCGGTAGATGTAGATCTGTTCTAACTCGGTTTTGCAGGCATCTTAGATCCAACTATTATGGCCCAATGCATGTTTTTGATTGTGTTGTTTAAGCCACGGACATGTCGTGGATGTTATTATTGTTGTGGATGTAATTAAAATCACGAGGGTTGATCATGCTTATTATTTTAATTTTTCAATCTAGAATATGTATGAACTCCTTCTGGAGGCATAGGATTGATGTAATTTTAATTATTTTTGATCAATCGTGATGGCGGTGGTGGCTATTTCTGACGCCGGACGAGATGCTAGTTTTAACCAGTCTAGAGGCAGACAGATGATTTTCGATTAATGAATCGACAGATTTTGGATTCGAATAGTTGAGGACGGAGCAGTCTAGATCTGCGCAGCGCTAGATTTTAGATTCGGATAGTTGAGGACGAAGCAGTCTAGAGGCAGACAGATGATTTTCGATGAAGGAATCGACTGTTTTAAGCAGTCTAGATCTGCACAGCGCCAGATTTTGGATTCGGATAGTTGAGGACGGAGCAGCAAAGATGACTATAATAGTTGTATATTTTCTCTTATTTTTGTTATTTTGTTTTTCTGATTATGCATGTTTATTATTGTGTGTTTTTTTTGAAAAACCAAGCCTACATTAATAATGGACAACATGGACATAATATCAACTAGTAGAAAAACCCTCATTGTTAAATAACTAAGTGGGAGAGGATTTTTATTTAGTATAAATCCAATGGTCTCCATTACTGGTTTGTAGGTGATGTAATTATACTTGCGTGTTGGCTTTAGTGCTTTTCTCCATATCGGATGAGTATAATTATGGATCACCAGTACAAACTTCCTTAGGAATAATTGTAGAAAGTTACCTAGTATGTGTTCACTTCTCTATCTGAAGGAACTCATTACAAGGTAATGGACTTAGTATTAAGTAATGGTATACACTTAGATACAAATAATGGTATCCCCCTCATCGGAGTCACTTCTATTATTTGTATGACCAGAGCAAGACCAGCATATTAATTTTATTTGTCATAAAGTTATATTGACATGATAGTAAAATTAATAAGAAAAATCTACTTGAACAAAGTTGAATTTGTATACGTCTACACTATCGTGGCATGCTAAATTTATGGTGTTCAAGGTGTTGGTGAATTTCTTATTATTGTTTTGAGGGAATCAATATTTAGTTAATTCAAAAAGTTTTTTTTGTCCTATATAATTTTATTTATGTGATTCTCAGGATTTCAAAAATAGGTTCTTTCAGTCCACTTATGGTGATTCTTAAAGAAAATAATCTTACTGGACCTAATTATATTGACTGGAAACATAATTTGGACATTGTTCTGACTGCTGAGGAGTACAAATATGTACTTGTTGAGGAATGCCCACCTAAGCCTGATGCTAACTCTGATAAAGAGGTCAAAGAGGCTTATAAGAAGTGGAAAAAGGCAGATGAGATGGCGCGGTGTTACATTCTGGCATCTATGTCAAATGTACTGCAACATCAGCATCAGGCCATGGCCACAGCTTATGACATAATGTATAACCTCAAGGAACTCTTCGGACATCAGAGTAGAGCAGCTAGGCAGTTTGCTATGAAATGTTTGATGAATACAAAAATGGCTGAGGGTACACCAGTAAGGGATCATGTTCTCAAGATGATGGGTTATCTGAATGAGATGGAGATCCTTGGAGCTGAAATCGATGGGGAATCCCAGGTCGATATCATTCTCGGAACTATGCCTAAAAGTTTTGACAATTTCTGCCTTAATTACAACATGAACAAAAGGTTGTATAGTTTGGCAGAACTTGCAAAAGAGCTACAGGATGCTGAATCTCTCTTTAGGCAGAGTGGTCATGTTTATGTTTCTGAAAAGGCTTCTACTTCTAAGCCAAAAGGCGGTAAGAAGAAGAATAACATTCAGAAACAGACAAACTCAGCAAAGAAGGGCATGGGACCTCAAGGCACGGTGAAAAAGCCGAAAGGCAAATGTTTCAAGTGCAAAGGGCCAGGACATTGGAAGACTGATTGTCCACTTCTTAAACAAGGGAACAAAGAAGGTATATCTCATTTACTAGTAGTTGAAACATGTTTAGCGGTGTTATCTACCGGCACCTGGTGTAGATACAGGAGCCACTAATCATGTCTGCAATACATTACAGGGGTTCCAGGAAACCAGATGGCTCAGTGATAGAGAGATATGCTTGTTCATGGGTGATGCTACAAAAGTATCGGTCGTTGCATTAGGAGATGTTACTTTATCTTTTGGTAGAAATAAGTCTTTGACATTGAGAGATTGTCTTTATGCACCTTCACTAAGAAGGAATTTAGTTTCTGTTCTATGTTAGTTAAGGATGGATATTCAGTTTATTTTAATGACAATATTGTTATTAGAAATAATAAACATTTTATCTGTTCTGGTGCGTTGGTTGATAATTTGTATGTCATTAATCCTATTTCGCCCACAATGCAACTTATGGAAATAAATAATATGTCATCTAACTTAAATAAGAGAAAAGAACCTTCTTGTATGAACCAAACATATCTTTGGCACTTGCGATTGGGGCATATTAACCTAAGAATGATTCAAAGATTGGTTGAAGATGGACCTTTGAGTTTATTGGAAGTGGAGGCACTACTAGTCTGTGAATCCTGCTTGGAAGGTAAAATAGCCAAAAGGCCTTTTACGGCAAAGGGGTATAGGGCCAAAGATGTGTTGGAATTGGTTCATTCTGATTTGTGTGGACCCATGACTATCCAAGCTAGAGGTGGCTTTAAATATTTTGTCACATTTATTGACGATTATTCAAGGTATGGATACATTTATTTGATGCGCCGTAAGTCTAAGTGCTTTGAGAAATTCAAAGAGTATAAGGCTGAAACGGAGAAACGTCATGGAAAATGTATCAAGTCATTACGATCAGATCGTGGTGGCGAGTACCTCTTTGGAGAGTTTAGGGATTATTTATCAGAGGCTGGGATTGCATCCCAATTGACTGCACCTGGAACGCCCCAACATAATGGTGTAGCCAAAAGAAGGAATAGAACTTTTATGGAGATGGTTAGATCAATGATGAGTTATTCGGATTTGCCAGATTCATTTTGGGGATATGCCTTGGAGACTGCAGCTTATATTTTGAACTTGGTTCCTTCTAAGTCAGTACCTCTTACTCCACAGAGCTGTGGATTGGGCGTAAGCCTAGTCTGAAATATGTTCGCATTTGGGGTAGTCCAGCACATGTGCTTAATGGAAAAGCAGATAAGTTGGAATCTCGTACAGAAGAACGCTTGTTTGTAGGCTATCCAAGAGGAACGAAAAGAGGTTTATTTTATAGTCCTAAGGATCAGAAGGTCATTGTTAGCACCAATGCCCAATTCTTAGAGGAAGACTATATGATGAACCATAAACCCACAAGTAGAGTTGTTCTAGAAGAACTGAGACGTGAGACACCAAGTACTTCAGTGCCAACAGTACAAGAGGATAAACCACAAATAACTGCACAACGTGTCACAAATGTTACACCACAACCGATAGTGCCTTGTCGTAGTGGGAGGGTTGTGATACAACCTGATAGATATATGTTCTTGGAAGAGTCATCAGGCTTCGTCCCTGAAGAACAAGATTATGATCCCTGTACCTACAATGAAGCACTCTAAGATAAAGATGCAGAGTCTTGACAAAAAGCAATGATATCTGAAATAGAATCTATGGATTCTAATCAGGTCTGGGAGCTTGTAGAACCACCCGTTGGTGTAAAAGCCATTGGATGCAAGTGGGTCTATAAGAGAAGAAGAGGATCAGACGGTAAGGTTAAAACCTTTAAAGCTCGGCTTGTAGCAAAAGGTTTTACTCAAAGAGAGGGTATCGATTATGAGAAAACATTTTCTCCTGTAGCCATGCTTAAGTCTATTCGGATTCTTTTATCTATTGCAGCTCATCTCGATTATGAGATTTGGTAAATGGATGTCAAGACAGCTTTCCTTATTGGAAGTCTTGAGGAAAACATCTATATGAAGCAACCAGACGGGTTTATTGAAAAGGGCCAGGGGCATCTTGTTTGTAAGCTCAAGAAGTCCATTTATGGACTTAAGCAAGCTTCCAGATCTTGGAACATATGTTTTGATCAGGTGATAAAATCCTATGTATTTGATCAATGTCAGGATGAATCATGTGTATACAGATAGTGTGACGAAAACATGGTAGTATTCCTAGTACTTTATGTGGATGACATCTTGCTCATTGGAAACAATGTGAAGGTATTATCTGATGTAAGGGTATGGTTATCCAAACAATTTGATATGAAAGACTTGGGAGAAGTAGGTCACATCCTTGGGATCAAAGTTCTACGAGATCGTAAAAAAAGGATGTTGGGTTTATCCCTAGCTTCCTATATCGATACTGTACTAACTCGTTTTAGTATGCAAAATTCTAAGAAATGTTTCTTACCTTTTAGACATGGAATTGCTCTATCAAAGGAGCAGTGTCCGAGGACACCTAAAAAGATAGAGAATATGAAGGCAGTTCTTTATGCTTCAGCAGTAGGAAACTTAATATATGCAATACTATGTACGAGACCAGACATCTGCTTTATTGTAGGTATGGTCAGCAGATATCAGTCTAACCCAGGACAAGAGCACTGGACTGCTGTAAAGCATATTTTGAAGTACCTGAAAATAACTAAAGAGTATATGCTAGTTTACTAGGCAGATAGTTTAGTTCCCTTGGGGTATACAGACTCAGATTTTTAGTCAGATAGGGATTCCAGGAAATCTACCTCAGGTTATGTATTTACTTTGGGAGGTGGAGCCATTGTGTGGAGGAGTATCAAGCAAAAATGTATTGTTAATTCCACCATGGAAGCCGAGTATGTGGCAGCCTCTGAGGCAGCCAAAGAAGCGGTTTGGCTCAGAAACTTTCTGTTGGACTTGGATGTGGTACCTAGTTTGCCTAAGTCTATTACACTTTATTGTGATAATAATAGTACAGTTGCAAACTCGAAAGAACCACGAGCCCGTAAGACTGGCAAACATATTGAGCACAAGTACCACCTGATACGAGATTTCGTAAAGAAAGGAAAAGTTACTGTGATCAAGATAGCATCAGCCGACAACCTAGTTGATCCCTTTACAAAGAGCTTACCAGCTAAGGCTTTTGACAGTAATGTTGAGGGAATGGGAGTCAGATGTGTAGCAGCATGGCTTTAAGTATAAGTGGAAGATTTTTAACAGTATACTGAAAAGCAATGCTTTGAGTATAAGTGGGAGATTGTTAGGGTTATATACTAAAAGCATCACTTTTGTAGTAACCTTATTTCCTTAAATTTTGAATGAGACTCATATGGGCAAATGTTTGCATATTGTATTTGTTGCAAGTGTTAATGCAAATGTCTGATATTCTATATTGTAGATAATATGGTGTGTGGTGTCACACAGAAGATCATATTATCAGTTTCCTATGGAGTATATAAATAGTTCACAACCTAGATGGACTTGGACAATCTATTGGAAAGGTTGTAGTGTAATCCGGTATTAGTCTATCTTGACTATAGGTTTACACTAGTACACTTTGTGTGTATTCAACAGGACCACTTGAGGTTGTTCTCTTTGTACTGACTACATAAGAGAACAAACACCTCTGTTATTATGGATGCTTGTACCCTTAATCCGGATATAATAACGGACATGTATATGTAGTGTGCATTACTTTGACTCATAAAAGAGTGAGATTCATTATGGATCAACAACCTCTATGAATTGGGTAATAACATTGTATGTATGATGGGCTGTTGATAATAAATGGAATCCATGTCCCGATACATCGGGTTGATGATGTCCTCTTAAGGAGCTCATAAGGATTGTCATGTAAACCCTGCAGGTGGATTATATCCGACATAAAAAATAAAGTTGAGCGGTACTACTTAAGGATAAAAGATGTCGAATCAATATAGTTGTCAGTAACTTAATTTGATCCACGGACATACGATATCTTAACATGGGGAGCCAAACGAGCCTATAAAAAAAGGAGCCCGCAAACATAATTTGGAATTAGGGAGGTAGTGCAACAATAGCTCATTAGTGGACCGAGCTATTGTTAATGGGCCTGGATTGTGTGTTCGGGCTGAACACGGGATATCCAGATCCGTTAGGAGGCCTAACCCTAATTTCTCCTCATGGTCCCTGCCATAGCCTATATATATCCTCTATTCTCTGGGCGCCATATTACTGATCAAAAATTTGAAATTTTCTCTAAATTCGTGATTCACGTAAGGAAAGAAAGAGAGGGCTGCCAAGGAGAAGAAAAGGTTAGGAGATCGTCGCCCATACGACATCCAACTCGAGATAGGAATACGTACAGAAGATCTTGGGGTCGTCCGTTCGAGATTGCCAGGAATTACTTGTCTCCTTTCCGCCGCAGGTATAATTCGTGAACCCTAGTTTTTGCCTATGAAGGGTTAGAACACGTATTAGATCTGTTTAGCTTTCTATCGATCAATACGCACACCAAAGGAAGGGTCCTGGGAATCCCCAGTTCCATCAATACGGACTAAGGACGACTGCCGCATGAGTCTTATATGGCCCAGCATGGTCGAACTCTGAAGGGCTTATGCGGCTCAAAATGACTCAAGCAGACTGATCCTATCTTGCGATAAGACATATGGCAAGCTGACCAAGTCTCAACCACCCAGATTCGCTACAACAAAATCTCAACAACCTCCACCAGCTGGCGGCCCGAGATCGAGTCTTTATGCGCTGTGAAAGACACGTGGCCACGTGGCCCTTAATGCAGCCCAAAAATCTGCTACTGCAGAAAATACTATAAATAGCAGGGTATCACACCCAGGCAAATGGTTGACAATCCAAGGATGGTAACCCACGAAGGGCAATTTCTTCAAGAGCAAGGAGCGCGTCAGATAGTCCAAGGAGTAAGGCAGAGTTGCTATACTTTCTCGAGCCTCTATCGTCAACCCCTAAAATCAAAACTAAACAATTGTACTTAGATTGTTTCCTAAGCTTTCTTTCTAGGCTTTCTCTTGTACAAGCGAGTTTAGAATCAAGTTCAATTCGTCTGTAATTTTTTTGCTTGATATTTAATGGCAAACACGATGGCGACTCTACTGGGGACATCCTTCTCTTCTGATGAGAAGTTGGTGACGCAATCTGACGTATCCAAGCTCGGCTCTATGCAGCAAATGCTCGTGGTTCGATTTGACCAATGAGCATTCAAAGAAATTCTCTATGAAGGGAGCACCAGCCCATCGCAGAAGCGAGCCAACCCAAAGAGAGCCCACAGCATGTCGAAGTGTAAAACTATTGCCCCCGACCAGGTTTTCGAAGAAGCTCCTTCTGCGGCCCAAGACGGTCATCAAGACTCTCATACGGCCTTGCTTCCGACCGCAGATAACCTCACTGTTTCTAAATCTAGCAAAGAAAAATACTACGATGCTGAGTTTTTGGGGGCACAAGAGAAATCCATGCGGACGAGAAAGAGGCCGCATAAGAGAGATGGGCAGATGACTCATACGGCAGCCAACCCTGGCCGCAGGCAGATCGCCTATGCGACAGCAAACTCTGGCCACAGACAGATTGCCCATGTGGCAGCCAACTCTTGCCGTAGGCAGATCTCTCATGCAACAGCCAACTCGGCCATAGGCAGATGGCCCATACGGCAGCCAGTCCTGGACATAGATAAAATGTCTCATGCGGCCCTGTCAGAAGCTCTGTGTTCGACCGTCTCTTATGCGGGCCCGACTCCATGCGGCCCATTGAGAATGTGGGATGTATCAATCTGGACTCTTTTTACTATGCGCCTTCGGGTGCTAAGACAAAGAAGTCTAGGGTAGTACGGGCCCAACAAGCCAAGTCAACTGTCCAAGTTGCTGACCGTCAGCGGGCACCGTTAACTGTTATACGGGCTCCTGATGAAAAGTTGTACAGAACCACCTGCGTCCAGTCCTCCAGGGCTAATGGACAGGGTGGGTCTCAAAAGTCTCCCTCCAATGATCGAGAGCAAGTGCTTTTACTAGCCTCAGATCAGGGAGCAAACATGATACCTACGCACCCGTGTGCTCGGGATACCCGAGTCCACAAATAGGATGCAAAGGAAGATCAATCTGCTATCGACTTGCGAAAGGTGATTACTTATAAATGAAAGAAAAAGGAACCAACCTTGGCATGCGATGAGCCCCTCTCGGGACGTCGTTGCACCCAAGTCATCATCAACTGCTGCTGCGACAAGTCAGTAGCACCTGAAGATCGGCAGTCCATTTTCCAACGACTGCAGCAGCCAGCACCTTTCTAATAACCACTTCAGAAATAGACACAAATTTTGGGAGACAAGGAATTTCCTGTCGCCTCCTGTAATTCAACTCGGAAGGTTTTTCCCGACAAGGAAGGAAAGAAGACAGACTCTTCCAGCCCAGCAGTCTCTACCAACATTGTAAGGAAACTCTTGTCTGGAGGACTGCCACCGACAACCACACGGGGTGTCTACCTAGGCACTCGATCCAAAAAGAAGCTTCCAACACCTGGAGGTGCGTCCTTGACCTCCCTGGGGGTAGATGAGGTCGGGGGTAGCAGTCCCCTCAATGTATGCGACAACCCGGTATTCCAAGAGCATACACAGGGGGTAGCGATCCACTAAAATTACGCAACAGACGTGGACGTCCCTGAGGATGACCGCCCTTGCCAAGATGATGTGGCTTCCTACAAAGGGGGTACACTACCAAAATACATGTATTTACCGACGGCCTTATCCGTCGGTAGTCCGTCGCCAAAAATAAATACCGACGGATTACCGACGGATATTTAGGTAAAACAGCCGTCGGGAATAACCTCGTCGCTAAAACATATCCGTCGCTACTCCGTCGCTCAGCGACGATTTAGCGACGGAATACCGTCGGCGCATTTAAATATATATAGCGACGGATACCGACTAGCTTTCGTCAAAACATGTATCAGGATATAGGGTTAGCGACGGAAAAGTCCGTCGCTAAAGAGTCGGCAAAACCGTATCAGTGATTTTCTGATATGCAATATCCGTCGCTAATCCGTCGTAAATTTGTCGGTAAAAGCGTATCAGAGATTTTCCCATACGGCAGGTCGTCGTTATGCCGTCGCTAATCCATCGAGGTGTACGACGGATTAGCGTCGTATTAGCGACAAAACATCCGTCGCTAACTGCAAAATTTATGGACATCAAACAGAACCAGGTCGACGGACATTCCGTCGCTAAACCGTCGCTCAATGTAAAATTCTCCAGGTAGCGACGGATATTACATCGCCAATCCGTCGATACATTAAATTCCTACAGTTAGCGACGGATAGTCCGTCGGGACTTTGTCGCCAGTCCGCCGTAAGTTAGTCGCCAATCCGTCGCGAAAGCTAAAATTTATGGACATCAAACAGCACCAGGTCGACGGATCGTCCGTCGCCAATCCGTCGCTTTATTGAAATGCTCCAGGTAGCGACGGTTTTTACGTCGCCACTCCGTCGCTAACCTCAGTTTCTCCAGTTAGCGACGGACTATCCGTCGCTGAGTGGTCGCCAGTCCGTCGCTAACTTCTAATTTTTGAAAAAAAATACTGCAAACAGACTCTTTCCTGTTTATACAACACATCCAACACAATATCAAACATGCAAAATATCCATATACAACACCATATATCCATATCCAACACGAATATCCAACGTATCCAATATCCAACACCATATATCCATATGCAAAATATCCATATCCGACACCAATATCCAACGTATCCAATATCCAACAAAATATTACCAACACAATATATCCAATATCCAACATTAAATTATCCAAACATAAAAAAATATCCGAACATACAATGTATCCAAATGTCTACAAAACCAACAACATAAACAAAATCAAACCCCATCCGTCGGATCGTCTCGTGCTCGTGCCGCCGCATCCGCTTTGCGTATGTACTCCTCCACCGTGTGTGCCGGCACTTGGGACAAGACATGGTCTGGAAGCACGCGTAGCTGCTCTGGTGACAACATGTCAAGGAGCGTCAAGATGGTGTTATCCGATACGATGCGGGCGTCCGCAGAGCGGTTAAACGAAAGCCGTTCGGGAGAAGGAGGACCAGGTCGATCCGAAGCACCGGCAGCAGCAGTAGACGGACCGGGAGCACCACCAGATAAACCGGGAGCACCAGCAGACGGACCGGGAGCAGACGGACCGGGAGCAGATGGACCGGGAGCAAACGGATAGCGCCCCAACACTATCGCCCGCAAATCTGACACCGCGGAGGTCAGAGTCGCAAGCTGCGCCCTCACATCGTCAACCGGGGGCGCTGGAGGAGGCGGAGGCGGTGGATATCTCGGGGACGGCTGCAACGAGGGCGCCATGGAACCTAAGCCGTAGACGCGCCCTTTCCTAACGCCGCCGACGGATTCTACGAACACGTCGTCGTAGCGAGCGGCCATAGAAGAGTGCGTCTGGGTGGGCGTCGTTTCGCCGACATTCTCGGAAGGGGGCTCGATCTCAAGCCAACTAAGTGCCTCACGATACGCAGCCTATCCAATGAATGTGTTTATACTATAAGTTTTCCTAAGTTATAATCTAAATCCTATGTTTCCCTAAGTTGTAGTCTGAATCCTAAGTTTATCTAATTAACTTAACAATAATTATATTTCTAACATAAATCTCATAAACGTAAGTACATCCATCAGTCTCCTCGGCCCTCGCGTCGACGAAGCTCCCGTCCTTCCGCCTCTTATGCGTATGCACGAATACATCGTGAGCGGTGACCGTCTCCGCCTCTTTCCCCTGCTTCACCGTCCGTTGGGCCTGCATACGTATAATTTAATTAACTTCGTATATTAACAGTACGAAATTAAATAATAGAATGAATTTGAATTTGCGCTATCTCACCAAATATGCACGCGTCGATGCGTGGGGCCTTGATCCCCCCGTATGCAGACCCGCGGCCTGTCGATTAGCCTTAGCTTTCTCCGATTTCAGCTTGAACTGCGGAGTATCCATCTTCTCCAACATCTGCTCATAGTACTCCGCCCGGATCCAGTCCTTCCTCGTATGCGCCGTACGAAGGTCGTACACCGCATCCCGTATCTTCTTCCCGGCGGCGGCTTTGTAGGTTCTGCGGATCGCCTCCTCGCGATGGGGGGGCCACCAGAACGTCCTCTGACATACAAATTCAAATATCACGTAATAAAAAATTTAATGATTTAAAGAATAATTAATAATTCACCGACGGATTTATACCCTCATCTCGTCGAGCCAGACGTACTTCATGTCCTGAGGCACCTCAGAAAAATTGAGGTAGGGGCCATGGTAGTTATCCCGGATAATGCGCCCTAGAATCCGGGCAGCATCCCATGGGAAAAACCTATAAAGAAGCAACGACTGGATTATTAACTTGAATAAATGAAACAAATTTAATAAATTAACTTAAATTTACTTACGATTCACCAGCGGGCTATAGCTCTCGTCGGAACTCGCCCACCAGCCTCTCTGGTGGCGTCGGGGGATCCGCGGGTCTGCGCATGTACTCCCCGGTAACAGGATGAAACTGAATCTCGGGGTACTCCGAGGCCCACCCTGCAGTAACTGTTGGGCCCCCTGCTGCATCTGCTGTTGCATCCGCTGGTACATCCGGTGGCGGAACGGATCCGCTAGCGGATGGAGTCACAGGCCTCGACGACGATGTCGGTGGCACCGAGGAAGAATGACGGCGGGAAGAGCCTGTGTCCGGGCTCTCCAAGTCGGGATCGGAGGCCACATCCGGGGAATGCGGCTGGAGACCACGACCGCTACCACCACGCCCACGCCCACGCCCACGACCACCACCACCACCGCCGCCGCCGCCGCCACCGCCACGACCACGGCCAGCACCACCAGTACGGGTGCTCGCAACCATGCCCTGTAAATAGAACACATAAACAAAATACCGACAATATAGATTTATAAATGAATATAAAACTAAACATATCCATACCAGCAGCAGGGCGATGAGTGCCGCCCAGACGAGTAGGCCTAGGAGTGCCATCTGCAAAAAAAAACTCATACAATAATACGCAAATATCCCAAACTGAAATAAATATTACAATCAGAAGTGAAGTGCGAATAAAAGCTAGATACACAAAATCTGATAAAATCACGCACCAATATAACAAAGTACAATTCTTGTAACTTTTGATGAAAGGGCATCTTGTGTTCCACTAGACTTGTAATTGTAAATCCAAATGTAATAGGGTAATTTAGGATTCGAGACTAGATATTGGGTGCTTCAAGATACAACTGAAATATAGCGATATTTAATCATCGTCATCGTCCTCTTCCTCAGCCTCGGCCTCATCATCATCATCATCCTCATCGTCGAATTCATCTGTATCCTCATCCTCATCCTCATAAAGTTCTTCTTCTTCTTCTTCTTCTTCAGTCTCAATACTTGGGATAAGACGCCTCTTTCTCCCCTGGTTGACATCTAAGTCTTGTATATCAACCTCTTCCTCCCCTCTATTTTCATCAGCAAGAGGTATATCAACCTCTAATTCAACATCCATGTCACAAGACTGTTGTCCCAAGTATTGGGGCTTTTCGATCTGGTCCTCTTGGTATGCTGGGTCTCCAACGTTGAATGTATTTCTAGATTTAATCTTGCATACTGCCCACCAGTCAAAGCAATCTCTACGACGCCTTGGGTAGCTTGTATAGTAGACTTGAACAGCCTGACTTGCTATCGCAAACGTGTCGGACCCTCTATACCTCCTGTGATGATTTATATCGACGAATCCAAATTGTTTATCGATTCTCCAACCGATATTTGGTGTCGTATCGAACCACTCACATTTGAACATAACAATATGCATATCAAATGGGGCACTATATTGTAATTCTACAATATCCCGAAGCACTCCATAATAGTCAAAGTCCGGCTCGTCGTCATAGATTGTGCCTCTTATGCAAACACCAGAATCCTTCGTACTGAAGCCGTCATTAAGAAATTCGGCATTTATAGGATGTTGAGTTGTCTTAAACTTGAAGCCATTAACGACATAGCCGGGCCAAGTCTTTGCATGCTTCTTCGGTCCCAATGACAAATAACGAATGCTCTCATTTGTGAGTGTACTTGGTTCAGCTAATAAAACCTGTAAACTTTAAATGTTTTAGTTGCATATATATATATTTAAATGGTAGCCGCATAACATATTATCTCAGTTACTTACGTAATCTCGAAACCATGACGGAAAGGTAAAATCAACCTCTCTTTGAAGTCCCTCATCGGTAATATCGGGTGTCCTTATTTTGACTTCATCTCTAAATACACTGTTAGAGAGAATAAAAATTAGTGTAGTCACTTACCTCACCAAATTAGAGATTATAACGAGGTGTAGTCACTTACTTCTCCAAATCTCTCACTTCTTGTATGTCACAATTTAACAAGACATATCGGTGAGCGGCATCATACTCATCGTCACTCAACCACCGTTTCTTACTAGCCCCAATAGGCTTGCCCCTTAAATTGAATATACCTCCTTCCTCAACGTCTTCGTCATTCCTTTGAGGTCTATTTCGATTTGTCTCAACATGAGTATCAAAATAAATGGAGCAAAAGTTTGACACCTCCTCGATAAGATATGCTTCGCATATCGAAGCCTCTATATGAGCCTTGTTGCCAACTTTCTTCTTTAGATGATGTAGATACCTAGAGAGACAAATTATCTTGAGAATTAATAATGAATTATAAAATCCACTTAAATTATATCGATTTTTATTTACCTTTCAAAGGGGTACATCCATCGATAATGAACAGATGCACCGACACGGACTTCGTATGCTAGATGAATCGGTAGATGCTCCATACTGTCGAAGAAACCCGGTGGAAATATTTTCTCTAACTTGCAAATTGTTAAGACAATCTTCTCCTCAAGTTGTATCATATGTTGCACCGTGAGCTTAGTTGAACAGATATCCCTGAAGAATGTAGACAGCTCGGCCAACGGAACCCATACAGCAGAAGGCAACAACTCTCTCAACGCAATGGGCAGTGATCTTTCCATAAACACGTGGCAGTCGTGACTCTTCATTCCTGTTAGCTTGCGTTCATTGAGATCAACGCATCTAGACAAATTCGACACATAGCCGTCGGGAAATCTTAAAGTAGATATCCACTTGCAGATTATTAATCTATCTTCCTTGCTCAATGCGTATGGCACTATCGGCTTAGTTACTTGTCCACCAGCTCCCCTTTGTATCAAGTTTAGATTATGACGTTTGCATATCTCGGCCATGTCTTGTCTTGCTTTTGGATTGTCCTTCGTCTTTCCTTTAATATCCATAACGGTATTGAAGACATTATCGAACACATTCTTTTCGATATGCATGACATCAAGATTATGCCTACTAAGATTATCTTTCCAATAAGGCAAGTCCCAGAAGATACTCCGTTTGGTCCAGTTATGGCTTTGTCCGAACCCCTCGACATGATTGTTCGATGGATCTTCCATTGCGGTGGGCAATTCCTTTACATCTTCCCAAATATCGTATCCCGACAATCTGGCAGGAGGTTTAGAAAATTCTTGTTTTCCATATCTGAACGCGTCCTTGTTCTTTCGCCAAGGATGTCTCATTGGCAGAAATTGACGGTGACAGTCAAAGAAAGAAGTTTTTCCTCCATGTCTAAGGCGGAACGCCTTACTATTTTCCATACATATCGGACAAGACATGTTGCCGTGCGTACTCCATCCCGACAGCATACCGTATGCTGGAAAATCATTGATTGTCCACATGAGTGAAGCTCTCATCTGAAAGTTTTGTTTTCTGGAAATATCATAGGTCGTGACGCCGATCTCCTACAACTGTTTCAGCTCATCCACCAACGGCTGTAAATATATATCGATGTTCTTTGTCGGATTTTTGGGACCGGGTATGATAGCTGTCAAGAACATATAAGGAGTCTTCATACACATCCATGGTGGCAGATTGTAAGGGGTAAGAATGACCGGCCAGCATGAGTATTGAGATCCCGACTGTCCGAAAGGGGCAAAGCCATCAGAACATAGCGCCAGGTATACATTTCTAGGCTCTGCAGCAAAATCTGGATGACACAAATCAAAATATTTCCACGCCTCCCCATCCGAAGGATGTGACAATTCTCCTTCGTCCATTATGCGATCTTCACTGTGCCACGTCATGTGTTCTGCTGTATTCAGAGACATATACATCCTCTGTAAGCGCTTCGTGATCGACAAGTAATGCATATACTTATAAGGACGTCGTTTTCTAGTTGACTTTCCTTTTCCCTGTACTGTCTTGTAACGATCCGCATTACAGAACCAACAACTTTCTAATACTCAATTCTTTCTGTAATACAACATGCATCCGTTGCGACAACAATCTATCTTCTCGTACCCCAGTCCCAGTTGTCGGACCATCATCTTTGACTTGTAGAAGTTTCTTGGGAGCTCTTTTGATTCCTTCGGTAACACCTTATTAGTTAATTGTGTGATCCGATCATAGCAAGCTTGTGGCAAGTTAAAATCAGACTTTATGTTCAACAACCGCATCGTCACTGACAGTGCGGAATGAGTCTCACAACCAGGATATAGAGGAGTATCTGCATCCTTAAACATATCATAGAACTCCTTTGCCTCGGAATTAGGATCCTCCGGATCAAAATTAGGCCCTGCCGCAGCATACACCATATCTCGTGCAAGGTTCTGCATGTCTCCATAATCCACAGAGCATCCGTCGTCTTCGAGGACATCCGTTGCAGCATTATCATCAAAAGCATAAGTACCAGCTTCTGCAGCCTGTCTTTCTGAATATAATTCACCTTGCGATGACCACAGGCCGTAATCACGTACGAAACCCTTACGGGTCAAATGATCTCTCACAGTTATCACTTCTTCGAAACGTCTATTGTGACAATTAACACATGGACACTTGATTTTGTTATCGTCCATGTACTGAGTTTTGCTCATGGGATACTTAAGAAATACTTCCACACCTGCCTGAAAATCGTCACTCACACCAATTCTGCTCTCGTGTTGTCGTTTGTACATCCATGTACGATCAACAAAGTAACGATTCATGCTCGATTTGATGTGAATATCTGTATCGTAAGACAAACTAAACATAAGAATTAATAGCCCGATACCGATACTCATATCGTAAGAAAAACTAAACTTGTGGATAACACGCTAGGCCTACGACGAGACTACTTAGTATCACAATCTAACATAATTAGTATATAATCATGTAACTGGTGGATCCGCTAGCTAGTAAGCCGGATGTACTTAATATTAGAGAGTATCAGATTAGTATCAGTATATAGGTTAGGTAGACCGTATCAAACGCATATCGGAATAGTAGGCCGAATAGGAGGTCGAGATAGTCGAATGAGAAGAAGGGAAGAAAGGAGGAGCAGATGGGTCAAGAGCCATGGTGGAGGAGGAGAAGTAACATGAGAGCAGTTTCCGTCGTAACATCTCCTGGCTCTGCTGGCAACTGAAGTCCAGATGCTACAAAGGACGATCCTTCGCTGAAATCGACTACAACACCCATCAGTTCAAGTTCATTCCTATATGAGTATATTCCAATGCCATAGAGGAAGGTCAACAAACTGATGGCTTCTCTGGCATTGGAATCTACTCATATAGGAATGAACTTGAACTGATGGGTGTTGTAGTCGATTTCAGCAAAGGATCGTCCTTTGTAGCATCTGGACTTCAGTTGCCAGCAGAGCCAGGAGATGTTACGGCGGAAACTGCTCTCATGTTACTTCTCCTCCTCCACCATGGCTCTGGACCCATCTGCTCCTTCCTTATTCCCTTTTTCTCATTCGACTATCTCGGCCTCCTATTCGGCCTACTATTCCGATACCGATACTTTGAACCTTGATCTTAACCCAAACCTATATACTGATCGATACTAATCCGCTACGCCCGATACTAAGTATATACGGTCGATACTGATAGCGATAGTTCGATACCGATAGCGATAGTCCGATACCGATAGTTCGATCGATACCGATAGTTCGATACCGATAGCGATAGTCCGATACCGATAGCGATAGTTCGATACCGATAGCGATAGTCCGATACAGATACACATGGACCTACATATCTATATATCACTAGTAGCCATACTCCTCTACATACTACTCTACACTAGGATCTAGTAACCATATACTACTCTGCACACTAGCTACGTAGTCATACTCTAAAATAAGGTAAACTAATTTACCCACACATTAAAACCAACCCAATCAAATCTTAGGCAAACTATTCATATGATATCAATCGAAATACAAATAGGTCAACTAGGCTAGTTCTAGGTCAAATTAGGAGTCCAAGTCAACTCTGTCAAAACTAACCTTAATTAGGCTAAACTTCTACCTTAGCTAATCAAATATATATACTAGACTTCACGACGTGTGTCTGTGTATATATATATATATTATTAATAAATTACTTAAAATTATGCCTATATATATATATATATATATATATATATATATATATATATATGTCTGTGTGTGTGTGTATCCGTGTGTCTGTGTCCATGTGTGTCCGTGTGTGTGTGTGTGTGTGTGTGTGTGTGTGTGTCTATGTGTCCGTGTGTCCGTGTGTGTGTGTGTCCGTGTGTGTGTGTGTGTGTCCGTGTGTGTGTGTGTGTCTGTGGGAGAGGAGGAGGAGGACTCCTGCGCGGGGAATCCAGAGTCCCTCCTACGCCCTCCCTGCCCCGACCCCCCCAACCCCTGCCCGACCCCCCCAACCCCTGCCCGACCCCCTCTCCCACCCCCCTGCCCACCCCCTGCCCGACCCCCTCTCCCACCCCCCTGCCCTCCCTGCCCCGACCCCCCCCCAACCCCTGCCCGACCCCTTCCCCCACCCCCCTGCCCCCCCTGCCCCGACCCCCCCCCAACCCCTGCCCGACCCTCCCCCAACCCCTGCCCGACCCCCTCTCCCACCCCCCTGCCCAGACCACCCCCCCACCCCTGCCCGACCCCCTCCCCGACCCCCCCTGCCCCCTCTCCCACCCCACCCTTGCCCCGACCACCCCACCCCCTACCCGAACCCCCCCTGCCCAGACCACCCCCCCACCCCTGCCCGACCCCCTTCCCGACCCCCCTGCCCCCGACCACCCCACTCCACCCTTGCCCCGACCACCCCACCCCGTACCCGAAACCTCCCTGCCCCACACCCTCTCCGACCACTACGACAGCCCCCCAACCCCCCAAATCGTAAAAGAGAGAGAGAGAGAGGGAGATAGAGAGAGAGAGAGAGGGGGGGAGAGAGAGCATACCTTACAGAGAGAGAGGGAGATCGCCGGTCGGAGAGAGGGAGATCGTCGGAGAGAGGGAGAGGGAAGAGAGAGAGTGTTTTGGGGGGGAATGAAAATTTCCCCCCCCGTCGGTTCAATTTAAGTTAGGGTACAGAAATTAGCGACGGAGTAGCGACGGATTATTTCGTCGCTAAGTCGTCAGTAAATCTCGCACCAATATTTTAGGCTTTTTTCGCCAAAATATGCGACGTTCTAGCGACGGATATAAAACCGTCGCTACTTGGCCGACGACCTATCGACGGCGTAGCGACGGATATGGACATAAAAAAATATAAAAAATTATCTACTGCTTTTCGTCGGTATTCCGTCACAAATTCGTCGGTGATCAGACGGTAATAGCGACGAAAAATTTCCGTCGCTAAATGGCCGTCGCTAATATACTGTAATTTGGTAGTGGTAGCATCCCTTCTAAGTCCGAGGAGGAAGACATTCCGACATTTTCCGACGATTTCTCGGTACGGGGGTACGACACAGAGAGCACCTCTGCTACGATTCCTTCCACCTCTACCCACGTACGGATAGTCTTTATGGCCGACGAGGATCATAAAGTGCCTACTGACGGACAATGCCTAGAAGTACTTAAAGCCATGCTCTTGTCCTTGGTCAAGTAAGTAGATGAAATCAAAGCTGCCTTGCCGACTCAACCAGCAAGGACGCATGGACAAACAAGCTTGGGACCCGCAGTCAACACGGACTCTCACACGATCGCTCCTCCTTTGGATGACAATCCTCTAGGAACCTCCGCTCCTTCAGCTACAGATGAAGCCAGGGAAGCAAAGAGGGAAGTCCAGGAGCTTCGGGCAATGTTCAATGCCCGAGACTCCTCTCGGGACCTCAGAATACGGCAGCCGTATCCCGTTGCATGGAGAGATGTTCCTTTTCCACCACGGTGCAAGCCATTTCATATCGATTCATATGACGGGAAGACCTCTGCTAGTCGGTACATGACTTATTTCGAGGTCACAACCGACCACTTGCCGTATAGTGATGCCATCCTCACACGATTATTCATCGGAGCATTGGAGGGGATCGCGTTCGACTGGTATCGCAACCTTCCTGACAACTGCATCCATTCTTTTGACGGCTTCAAGCACATGTTCCTAGAACGATTCTACGAAGTGGGACATGATGTGACAATGTCATCCCTCATGGACGACGTTCAGGAGGAGAGGGAGCTGTCAAGGAACTATATCGAGCAGTTTTGCCAAACTACAATGAGATTGTCCCAAGGCAATCCCGAAAGCTCCTTGATTGAAATCTGCCAGAAGAAGTTGCTCCCCACAATCAGTCTCTGGATGTGTAATGATCAGTTCAGGGATTGGACGACCTTCATCATAAGCGCCACTAATGCAGAGGCCAAGTTAAAGAAGGCTCGCCAGCTGGAATTACACATCCCAGACGGAGAGGTCAAAAGCAAATGTCCTGGTACCGCCTCCAATAACAACAACACTGATGGCACCTCCAATAACCTGAACAATAAGGGTAAATAGGCCCTGGTCGCCAGTACGACCAAGAAGCCTGAACAAAATCAGGCAGAAGTTCAGTGGCTCCAGGTCAATTACTCATTCAAAGATAGTCATGTCAAGCCTATCTTCGACATGCTCTTGCAAGGGAACAAGATCCAACTCCCTCCACCAAGGCGCGAGCCTCGAGCAACAGAGATGGAGGACCGAAAATAATGCCGTTTCTACCGCTATGTTCATCATGCCACTCAAGAATGCTTTCAATTAAAGCGGTACATCCAAAATCGTATCAACTCCAAAGCTCTGTTGCTAGACTTTGAAGAGGTTACCGTGGCGGCAAACATGGTGTCAATTCAGTTCGACAATATTTCTCCAACAAGTACTCAGGACGGGGTAATACCTATCCCCCGGGCAACGATGGAAGTTACTAATCTTCTCTCCGTCTGGGACTAGACGACTGGCTTGGTACCTCCCACCACGTCACGAGGAGAGATCAAGTGGGTGCACCCAGACTTAGTGCCCGAAGTTACCCAGGCGGTGTCATCTCCAGCCAACAAAAACAAGGACAGAAAGTCCAGATCCTGCCAAGCAATTTCAACCGAAGCTGAGGTGAGGAGACGGCGGCTGTTGTTACCAGGTCTGGGGCACAAGTCCAGTCCACTCCGGGTAGTTCAGTTGAAGACCCTCAACCGGCAATACTGCCCGCTACCGGGGCCATCTCAGCCTCCATCGGCAGACAGGTCCAAGCCGAAGGAAACCCGCTTCGACAGACCGTTTCGTAAAGATGTACCTCAAGGGCTTGAGAGACCTACAACTTTGACATATTAGCACAATTGGCTAATACGCCAGCAAAGTTTTTATTGTACGAGCTCCTAAGTCTCTCCAAGGATCTTCGTGTCGTATTGAACGAAGCGCTCCAGAATGCTGACGCTTACTTAGCCCAGGTCAAACCTACAGGGGAAGACTCGTCGGTAGATCTCTAGGGCAACAACAGTATGGATACAATGCCCAACATCGTATTCACCCCACAGGACATGCTGATCAAAACCAATATGCATGATCGCCCCTTGTACTACACTGGATACATAGGTGACATCAAGGTGGATCAGATGCACATAGATCCTGGCTCGTCGATAAACATCATCCCGAAAATCTTGCTTCAAGTCCTCGACATCCCTATGCACTGGCTAGCAGCGACCAACACCTCCATTAGCGGTTTCAACTCAGGAAGGAGCTATCCCTTAGGAAAGATCCGATTGAAATGTCAGATCGACGACCTGAGGACAGAGGTTACCTGCTACGTCATAGATGTAGACACGTCCTATAACATTCTCTTGGGGCGTCCATGGTTACATGACTATATGATCGTGCCATCCACCCTCCACAAATGTTTGAAGTACGTCAGTAAGCACGGCTTCGTGAAGACTGAATTTGCCGACATTGATCCCTTCAAAGGGGTTAAGTCTTATTACTCTTCGGAGGCGTGTCTATATGACGAATCCAAGAAACACATAACTGACGAACTGGAGGCCATCACTGGGCCAAAGGAACCCTTGAGAATTCATCTCCAGGCCCGTAAACCAGGCAAAGCTGTACCCCTTATCACAACTTTGCATAAAGAGGTGCCCGGTTCCCCCACCCCAGCTGCACAGTTAGAGCCGATGGTCATCCGACTCCCAAGGACCAGCCAAGAACCCGTTATAGGGCCGATGGTGATCCGATTGCCAAAATCCAATCAAAGGCGACCGGAAGACGAAAGGCCCTCTGGGGAGCCGATGGTGATCCGATTGCCAAGATCCAATCAAAAGCAATCAGAAGACACAAAGTCCCCTGCTGAGCCGATGGTCATCGGTCTTCCCAAGATGAGCTGACAACCAAGTGTCGATCCGACAACCTCAGGCAAGCCAATGCCACAAGCTGAACCCTTGGTAGTCAAGATACCCAGGATAGCGTCCCCACCTCCGATCACGCAGGGGGTAGCTAAAGAGGATGCAGAACTCGCAAAGTATCTTATTGAAAATGTAGATAGTCCCTCTCCTGATGTTGTAACCCCTGTGGACAAAATTCCTTATTTTATCAACAAGAGGCTGCCATTGAACTATCCTGAGTGTAATAAACCTAATCTGATGTATACAGTGGGACTCGGTCGGGACATTAATCTGCACACACAGGTGACAATCGTCCATACCTCAAACCGACTTGCTCCTATTAAAGATGCCTACTTCCTAGTCCCAGACAGAAGAGAAGGAGATCACACGATCATCTTTGGCCAAAATTAAGGACCTCAACCCTTCATGCCTCAAGAGTTTGATCTCAAACTCGATACTGGAAGACTACCGCTCTACCTATATAGTCCTCAGGCCAAGTACTTCATGCAAAGCAGGGATACAACATGGAGGCTACCCCAGGTATGAATTACGGTAGCGATCGACGATCGCCTCTGTAGCTGTCAACTCGGTCTGAAAAACCTCGGGATTACTACGGCAAGTCCAAATACGGCTTCGGTTATGTTACACCAGCAACAACGCCTGAGAGCTCTAATGAAGAATGCGAGTTTCATTCTCACTCATCCGAATCACCTACATATGATTCCGACGACAATATTGGAGATATATTCAGGCAGACGTTATCTGTCAACATGGCATCTGCTGACATTGAAGAGGAAGACGAGGATCTACTCGAACCTCTTGAATTAGAGCCATAGGTCCAACAGTTGGATGCACAATAGGAGAAGCGCTTTGAACTACGTGACCCTCCTACTGAAGATGAGGTCATGCAAGTTAACCTCGGTGATGAATTCCACCAAGTCCTTCCCGTGCATATCTAGCGGAAAGTTCCAGGGCTTTATTATCACTTCCCAGGGCATTCACATAGACCCCAATAAGACAAAGGCAATCCTGGAAATGAGTCCGTCGAAGAACCTTCGTGAACTCCGCGGCCTTCAGGGAAGACTGGCCTACATCAGGAGGTTCATATCTAACCTCCCAGGGCGATCTCAATCCTTCACACAACTTATGAAGAAAGGTATCTTTTTTATTTGAAACGAGGAATGTCAACGCGCCTTTGACGACATTAAGGAATATCTGACAAATCCGCCAGTCTTGGTAGCCCCGATCATCGAAAACCTTTTATGCCATATGTACGAGCAATGGAATACTCCCTTAGCGTCTTGCTAACACAAAAAAATAATATGGGGCATGAACAAGCCATCTATTACCTCAGCCGAATGATGGTGGGGCCGGAGCATAGGTACACCACCGTAGAGAAAGAATGCCTTGCCTTGGTATTCGCCATTCAGAAAATACGACATTATGTGTCAGGGAAGACCATCCATGTTATCTCACGAGTCAATCCCCTCAGGGTTCTCATGACCAAGCCAGGCACACTCAGTTCTCGTCTAGCCACATGGGCGATACTGTTATCCCCCTACGACATGGTCTTCGCTCCGCAAAAGGCTGTCAAAGGTCAAGTTTGGCCGACTTTCTGGCAGCCCATCCAGGCTCAGAAACAGCCAGAATCTATGAAGAAATCCCAGATGAAGACATTGACTCAAACATGACTTCACATGAAGACGTTTGGCAAATGTTCTTCGACGGTGCCTCAAGAACGGGGCCCCAAGATGATATCATCGTTGGAGTCGGGATAGTATTAATTTTTCCCTCTGGATTCGTGGTCAACCGGGCATATTCTCTCACGGAACCCTGCTAAAATGATGTAGCCGAATATAACGCTTTGGTCATCGGGCTCCGACTTACAAAAGAAGTGGGAGTCGAATACCTAGAAGCATATGGCAACTCTCAGTTGGTTGTCAATCAAATCCGAGGCTCGTACGAAGTTCGCAACGTGGACCCGAATCCCTATCATCAGACAGCAATTGCTATCAAAGCAACTTTGGAGGGGTTCTTTATAGAACATGTTCCTAGGCTCCAAAATATTGAAGTCGACGCCCTAGCAGGCCTTGCCGCTTCTTTGGCGATTCCAAATTATGCTCATCATCCAGTTGACGTTATAGGCCATGAGCTGGTCTGTCACAAAATCAACGTTCAACTGGATACGAGTTACTCCGCTCAAATAACTAATGATGTGCAAGACTGGAGACTCTCGTTCATCGATTTTACAGTCTATGAAATCCTGTCTGAGAATGTGAAAGAAGCAACTTCAATTAGAAGGCGTTCTCTCATATTCTTCTATAACACAGAAACAAAAATACAATATCGACGATCTTATGATGGACTACTGCTAAGATGTTTGACAAACGCAGAAGCCAAAGAAGCCTTATGCGAGGTCATGATGACGTTTGTGGGGCTCACCAACCGGGCCCGAAGTTGCAGGACCGTCTCCGTCGGATGGGTTACTACTGGCCTACAATGGTAGCAGACACAGTTGATTATGCAAAGAAGTGCAAGGCTTGTCAGATCCATACAGATTTTATACATCTGTCATCCGAGTTCTTACAGCCAATAGTGGCCTCTTGCCCATTTAAAGCAAGGGGAATGGACATTGTTGGCCCAATCACCCCGACATCGTCCAAAGGGCACCGGTTTATTCTCGCGATCACCGACTACTTCTCCAAATGGGCGGAAGCTGTTCCATTGGCAGAGGTAAAGACATCAAACGCGATCGCTTTCATAAAATATCACATTATTTACCGTTTTGGACTGCCAAGGAGGATCATTCATGACAATAGTCCATAGTTCGCAAGCCATGCCTTCTATCGATTCTGTGACAAGAATCAGATTCAGAATGTGGCTTCAACGGCCTACAATCTGTCAGCTAATGGTCTGGCCGAAGACTTTAACAAGACCATAATCAAGCTTCTCAAGAAGTTTGTGTCTTTAAACAACCACGATTGGAATAAAAAGCTGGGCGAATGCTTATGGGCGTACCGTACTATGAGTCGAACGGCTACGGGAAATATACCATTCTCTTTGGTGTACGAAAACGAGGCAGTTCTCCCATTGGAGACTCAGATCCCCTCACTTCGTGTGGCCCTTACATACCGGTTCACGTCAGACGATAACTACCGTCGACGGCTACAAGAACTGGAAGCATTAGACGAAAAATGTTTGTAAGCTCAACAAAGCATCGAGCTCTATCAAGCACGTATCTCTCGAGCCTTCAATAAAAAAGTCAAGCAGAGGACATTCCAAGTAGGCAATCTCGTTTTAGCCGTTCACAGACCGATGGTCACAACTCACAAAACTGCCGCCAAATTCCAGCCCAAGTGGGAGGGTCCATATATCATCGAGACCGTGTTCTCCAACGGCGCATACCGGCTCGCAAAACAGAACGGGGACTTACTCATGATGCCCATAAATGGCAAATTCTTGAAGAAATACTATGTCTAAGGATATGCTGGTACTCCCTCAAAACCATCAAATCTTCCAAACTATCGAGTTATGTATACCAAGTATCGCTGAACTCACACTCTATCGCATCTCCATGAGTGGCGAGTCATGTACGATGATACCTCTGAATTCATACTCTATTGCATCTTCCTGAGTTGCGAGTCGCGTATGATGATACCTCTAAACTCACACTCTATTGCATCTTCCTGAGTGGTGAGTCATGTACGATGATACCTCTGAACTCCCACTCTAATGCTTTACCTCACAGGAGTTTGCCGAGTTTATCATTATCTCTGAGCAAACTTTCTGGTCCTGATTATCGTGTGTCACGTCCATATTACCTCTGGTACCGATGATCTTCCGACTTAACGCCTGTACCCAACCCGGGATAAAAAACATGGTATTAAGACCATAAAACCTATCACGTCCATATTACCTCTGTTAGGTTTTGTCTCAAAATCCATTCTACCAAAGATTATGCCTGATTATCGTGTGTCACGTCCATATTATCTCTGATGTCGATAGTCATCTGACCTAACACATGTACCCAACCCGGGATAAAAGACACGGTATTAAGACCACAAAACCTATCACGTCCATATTACCTCTGCTGGGTTTTATTTCAAATCTATTATCCGTACCGCCAGTGCGCAGAAGGGTAATAGGTCCACAAAAGTTATCCTAATCTATTACACGTACCATCGGTATACCAAAGAGTAGTAGATCCACAAAATATCATTTAAATCTATTTGCTCGCATTTTCATATGCACAAAAGGGTAATAGGTCCACAAAAAGTTCCCCAGTAGGATGTCCTTTATCAAACACAAATGTTGTATTAGGTCCCCTATGTAGCACCCAGTTTTCCAAATGAGAATAATTTTAAAATTTTGTGTTTATAATTTTTTAATAATGATATTTAATTCATGATATGATTTTTGGTGATTTTAAATCATTTTAAAATTATTTAAATCAATGACTTGTGGTTTTGACGTTTTGCTAGTAAAACCCTAGAGACTGTTTGACCTAGAGCCTAACCATGTGATTATGATATTTTAATATCATTTTTGGCCTAAGGATATTTTTTGCATTTGACCTCTTTGAATTATTTTGATATTATTTTATTATTATGATATTGTTTTGGGGTTATTTGAGTCGGCTTCGAATTTCAACTCAATCCGACTTGAAACGGGGACCCGGGGGTAGTTTGACTCTAGTGGGACCCACACACTAGTTAGGCATGGCCCACATAATATTAATTTTAGTCCATATGATAGAAATATTTTAGTTAGAGGTTAGACTAATTATTATGGATAAGGTTAGTGTGATTAGAGACTTTAGAATGACTAATTTAGTCCCAACCAATTAGCCCTTTCCTAATACTCATAGAATAGGTTAGTGGGGGCATTTTAGACCTTACCATAATAGGACAAATAGCCCCATATGGCCAGCCACTTTGGGAGAGGATAGGCTCAAGTTCATTTCATTATTCTCATCCACACTCTCTCTCTTGTTCTTCCCCAAATTCTTAGAGAGCAATCCCTAGCAATTTCTCCACCAAATCCTTCCATTTCACCACCAAATCTTCTTCTTTCCTTCTCCATTCTAGCCAAGGAGGAAGCTACCCAAGTTTGGGAGGATTCGGAGCTCGTTCGTGTCCTTTTGGAATATCTACGTGTCGGTGTCGCTCCGGGAAGGTTTTTCTTCGATTCGATCTACCGGGAGCTATAAATCCCTTCTCCTTTTCATTTCCTCATGCATATAGGTCTATTTTGAACCCATAGGAATGACCCCCATGGTTGTATCTCCATTTGTGTCCATTTCATGTCCATTTGGAGGTCATAGGAGTGTCCTTTGTGTTGTGGTTTGTCCATGTGGGAAAATCCCAAATTTGGACACACTATGTGTTGTTGTTATGTATGAATGAATTATTACATGTTTAATCTCATATTTTTGTATTGGAGATGTGTTCTATAGTGTCTCATATATATATTAGTGTAGAGAGTGAGTTCTTGATATATTATGTTATATACTTGTGTTCTTTTGTCTCAAACTACCTAAATCCGTCATGATTTTTATCCACGTTTTTAATTTCAGCCCTAACTTAGAAATGTCATAACTTCTAGCTCAAAGCTCGGATTAATCTTCCGTTTTTTTTATAAGAAGCATATTGAAGTTAGCTTTCCAAAAACATGTATTAATAGCCTAATTCTTTATGTAACTTTCTGGAGAATTATTTGAGTGTCAGCTGTACGAAAGACAAACGCGTTCTCGGTATTTTTGCGATTCCGGGAGTTTCCGAAAACAAAAATACGATCCGTTTGAAGTTTCGGAAAGCTAACACATAGATCTATAACATACTTTAGTCCTAGATTTTAATTCATGCTGAGATGGTACAGTATTGATTATTAGTAGGAGTTACTATTCGGCATATGCATTTTGTGCACCCTTGTGTGTAATATAATATTCTATTTAATTTTAACCCATGTTAATGTATATACATTATGTAATTAAATAGAGAATGCAAGCATGAGTAAATGGTTAAATAAATGATGTATGAGGTGTAAGTGTCCTATCTAATATAAGCATGTATAAGTATGGCTTGTAATGAATATGTAGGTTCCATAGTATGTAATGTATGGTGCATATAGTAGTGCAAGAGAATAAATGAATGATGAATGAATGCAAGCATGAATGTAATGTAATAATAGATGTAATGTATGCAATATACAAGATAATGAGATGTAATGTTCTATGTTAACACAAATCCTATATTACCTCATGTACCCCCTTACACTATGTTGACACTATCACACTTGACACATTGTTCACTTACACTTTGACACTCTTTGACATGTATACACTATGTATGCCCATTTGACCCTCACTTGCCCCTTTGCCATGTTCACATACACACACATAGCCTCTTAAATAAGTATTTATGAATATAGTTAACTTAGCTATGTATGTATATTATATATATGTTAGCATATTGTGTTGTAATATATAAGTTTATATAACCATTTGAAATGCCATGATTATAGACCTAATGTTGAATACCAATATATGCATGTGTATATATGTGTAGACATATATAGCTTAAAGTAATAGATTACCTAGTGTATATCCAATGTGAATTCTTGCCTATTTGAGTATTGAATAATTGTATGCTATATAGAGTTGGGTGTATATTGGCTTGTATAGCCTTGTATTGATGTGTACTTGCTAGGATAGTCTTGGTTAGGCCTAGTAAGACTTGCTGGGTTAGGACATGACCTAGTTTGACTAGTGCAGTTGACCAGAGTTGACCAAGGGTTGACTTTGGCCTAGTTTGACCTAGATTCATGTAATGCATTGTAGTGGTTTATATTACCCTTCTGGACATGTTGTGACTTGTGCTGTTCTAATTAGGAGCCAGACACCTCTCCTCGGACAGTATCTTTATCTTGGACATTCAGATATCAGGCGAGTACATTCTCTGATCTTTTCATACTTACCTGAATTATTTTCTTGCTCTAGATTACTCTACTTGATGCTGACACGTATCTTCACGGATTTGTACTATATGGATCCTTTTCTGAGATGTTATCCCTCTACGGGTACATCGGGTATTTCACGTTCATGTACTTTATCATGTGCATCAGGTACTCCTTGTACTCGTACAAGTTCATGTTTTTACATGTTCTTATGTGCCTCATGTGCTTTCATGTGCTTATCATGTGCCTCATGTACTACTCATTACATGAGTTCACGTATCTTAGCTGTATTCATGTGCTTATAACATAACTTGAACGGATCCTTGTGTATTGATTGGGGCGGGGTGAGTAGAATTGTTTATGTGATCACTATCCCCAGTAGCTGTATTCATGTGCCTCCTTATTTGTATTCATGTGCCTCCAAGCCGTTTACATAACCATTCTGCTCTAAATCACGTAGCCACTTACAGTCTCTACTATCATGTATTTACTTTCAGTTACAAAATATCTCCTATTTACTCGTACTTCCTATTCAGCACTTCCTGTATTTTACTCTATTGTATGATTTATACACCTAACCTGCTATGAACTGTTTTAGAGATATGTGCTCGTTCCCGTCCTGACTGGACCTGTTGATAAATTTTACAGATAGCTTGGAGGTTGCCTGCTAGCCTAGAGGAGACACATTAGAGGTTGTTTAGGTAGTTATTTTAATTGTCTGGAGTTGTATTTACTTTATGGATTACTGTATCTGAGTTTGGAGATTTGAGATGTATTTCTGGATTTGTGTATCTTAGACACTTAGATTTCTCTCTGTTGTACCTCTTTTGGATTTCATGTTTTATCTATCCTTATCATGCTCTACCTTAGATGTGATTGAGTTTGTATCTGCTATGTCACCCCCATTCGGGGAGTATAACTGTTTAGCCTTATACTGTTAGATGCATGAGACCTAGGACAGCGTTCTACCGCCGACACTGCAGCGTAGGCTGGACGTACCCACTTCTCGTGCCCTTATTCTAGGGTGCGGATCGTGACACCCTAGTACAAGCACCACAAATACCACAAACAAAGAATGGAGCGAATGCATTCTATTTATTCAAAATTAGTTACATTCGTTACATCTCAAAAAAAAGGCTACTACTCATCAGCAACACAAAGTTTGGCAAGAATGTCTTCCAACTGCGCAGTTGAGCGCTCAATTCTCAGTCTGGCTCGGCATTCAGCTTCCTGGGTTAGCCTTTTAGCATCCTCAGGATGTGCATAAGCCTGTCAATTTTCCTCTAATTTCTTCATCCTCTAGAGATGTCAACCTGGCCCGGAGCTGGAGAAGCTGCTTGTTCGTTTCGGTTATAGCACGAATGGTGGTCTCCTCACGAGTCAAGCAAATATCTCCCTCTCGGCTTAGCTTGTCATGTTTAAGATACATCTTATGGAGGTCCTTCTCCAAGGTGGGGTTGGTCGTCTCCTGTATATCCTTCACCTTTTCCATAGCCTTTATAAGGAAAGCATGTTCCTGCTCTACTGCAGCAGACACGTCGACTTGCCGCAGTTTTTGCAACTGGATTAGGCATTGATCATCCTCTGCCATCTTGTGCTCCAGAAAGACGGCCGCCCCCTCTCCACCCGGAAGCGTCTTTAGTAGGTCGATCTGGCCTTGGGCGCAGTGACGGGCCACGGCAAATGAAGTCCCTCTCCTTGAAGTAGCTTCAACCCCTCGTTTCAGATGATGGTAGAAACTCTTGACTATATCCCTTGATGATTCGTCTAGATTCTCCAAAAAGGACGGCGTCGAAGGAATATCAGCCAAGAACCTAAAGGCATGTGGGAACAAGGTATAGCAGAGCTTGACGACCCTGTCAGAAGGGAAACAAACTTCGAGCGACGAGACTCCCGCACAACAGCAATCTCCTCTTTCCGGAGAAGATGCAGCTTCAATCGACCCTGCGTCCACCGATGCTGGTACAGGGACCACCGCCTCTACCATCGACACTTCTGGAATAAGCTGCTCTGAATTCGGCTCAGCGGGGATTTTTTCGATTAGAAGGAGAGAAGGTTCACTTCTTCTCTTCGGTAAAAGGTCCACCGCGACGTCTACCACTATCTCCTCCTCCACAACTATGTCCACCAATGGAAATAAAGGAGCACTGACTGTAGATCCAGAACAATCGACAATCAGCTTAACTCGAAGGATATGAAAAAAGAGCAAATGAACCTCCTTGTCGATAAGAATATGACATAGCTTACCAGGGGAGGGCAGTGGAGACCGCGGCTCGCTCTGGACAGTCATAATTCCTTCTATTGACCCCATATTCTCCTCAACAGTAATATCCAAATCACATGCACCTACCACTCCAGCCCCGGTCGACCCGAAAAGAAATGTAGCAGGGTCGGTTGCGACCAATTGAGACCCTGCAGCCTCGATATTTGGTTCTATAAGGCTTGCACCTTCTTCGACCAGGGTGTCCATTACCGGAGGGATCCCAAAAGCAGCATCGGACTACAGAAGGTTTATGTCTTCCAAAGCCTGCACAAAGGAAAAAGAGAGGAACAATAAGATAAAGTGACATGGTGGTCGGTCAAAACAAAATTTACCTCTGGGAGGGTTTCGATGTCACTGCTCTCTTCCGTAATGTCAGACCCTCGATTCCTAAACACAACCCGTTTCTGGGAGCAAGGCTTGTCAGCAACAGGGAGTCTACGCTTATTTCGAGGACGTGGAGGACTCGGCACAAGAGAGGGCAAGCGCGCCACCGAAGTACTTGCAGGAAGTGACAAGCCATTGTACTCATCCTCCTTTTCCTTACCAGTAGAATTGGAGACAGGCACTTCAATGGCTTTCGCCTTCCTTGCTCTGTTTTTCGTTTTGGGTTTCTCGCATTTCTCCGCCAACTTAGTACCGGTTATGGAACTGGTACTTATGTCGAAGTCTTAGGGAGGCCCATTCACGGAGACATGATGAAGGGCCGCCATGTACGAGATACGCACTGGGCCCCCGGTATCAGGTAAAGAAAAGCTGGTTCGGGTGTGGACGGCACTGTAGTAATGTCAGGCCCGGATGCCATCCAGGACGCTGCCCTCATAACCCAAGCAGGGACTCGGGTTGTCCAAAAACAACTGGCAATACCCAAATTATCGTGAATATCGGCTGGGTAAGTAAGGTTCCAAAAAAACAATGTTACGGTTGTGATACACCAGATGTGCAAGGCGGATATTCTGCAACCAACGAAACATCTTCTCGGATAGGATCTGGGGTGCAACACCACCATCAAGATAAGGATGCCCCATTTTCTCATCGGTGAAAGGTGGGATCGACACAAAAAAGAAATAGCTGTCAACCTGAGCAAGCACAACTCGGCAGTCGAACATAGTTAAACAGGTATGGTACTGATAGATGAATGCATCGTTGACCGTCGCATTCCCCTCAGGCCAGGTTGCATTAGAGAGGGGCAGTGCATTTGCAGCCACCCCATCAGATAGTGGTAGGGCAGCTCGATTCGGTTGAAATCCTTTGTAACATCATAAGCTATGGTTCTGGCCATAAAGGTACTAAGGCCCCAATGTATGCTGCACACCATGGCTGGGAGTAGAGCTAGCCTGCCTCCGAAGACTAACTTGACAGCAGAGAGGATCAGGTTGCGGCTGATTCTCTTAATAGAACCAGAACCCCCTGAGACAACACAGATCCTCAGCCATATCATCAGGAACCCAGCCAAGATGGCTTTGTCAGACAAGAGTTGGGTATCTTGGTAGAAGTAGCTGAATGTGTCGAATTGGCTTTCGAATCTATCCCCAGAAGCTTTGGTCCTTTAGGCGCTTTGCACTTGAGCATCCACCCATGCCTGAGTTTGAGGGCTCCAAGGGACAACCCAGCCTGAGGCCCCTAGATCGAACAGGTAACTGATCCAAGCCTTGGTATGGGGAAGGGTCCCCTCAGAGCTTTCATCCTTTTTCTTCGATATTTGCTGACAAGTGCTATGATGACATAACACTTCCCGGTAAACGGCAACGAACCCAGAAAACAGCTGCTCTAAAACCTCAAACTCCACATCCGTAGGAGTATACTCCTCATAAGCCTCGTCTCCCCATGGCAACTTGGAGACGTCATGCATTTTATGGAGAGCAAGACCCATCTCCCCAGCAGGCGTAAAGAAGGTCCCCGTACGACGGTTGTACATCTCGATGAGTGCTATGAACAGCCTTGTGTTCATAAGAAGACCGTAGCAGGTGCCCCTTATGGCATTGTAGAGGCTGAGCTGACGCAAAGTATCCTTATACCGCGATAGAATCCAGAGTGTCAAGTTGACCCACGGAGGAGAATGATACATCCAATTCGGCAGCGACAGTCTACCCGTGGGATATGATCCTTTTTGAGCAATCTGGTTCAGGAAATTATCAGCTTCAGAGAACCTGTTATTAGTCCTCAGCTCATTTATAAAACTACTGGGGGCCAGTCCAGCGACAGAACGACTGACTGACTCCCTGGTCGTAACCGTCGACCGCGTTCGTCTATTATAATGGATAATGCCTACGAAGATTGTCGGCCGGTCCTAAGTTATGGGATCCGTCATTCGCCTCTCGATAGGCACCATGTTAAAACTTAACAGGGAGAAATGGCGTTCCATCTGAGGAAGGTAAATCGCTATCCCATTGGAAACAAAACCCCAGCTCTCAGATAGCTCCAGTATGCGGGGATTTGAGACAGCTATAGCATCTCCGAATAAGAACGCAGGCTTCAGATGAGTGTCCTCCAGTTTCTCGGAATTCATCATGCTGAGTAAGTAAAAGAATGATTGGTTCCTGATCTCCCTCAACCTGTCTTCGGGTTGATTGTGGGTAATCTGAGATGACACACGTTCGACTATCTGGTCAAATCTCACAACCAACACAGATTGGGCATATCCTATCAAGAGTTCCCCCGATGGAGCTATGGGCAAGGTCACTGCAAAGGACAAAGCAGAAAAGTAGTTAGAAGAAAACAAAGTTTATTTTTCAGCTATAAGGCCTAGCCAAACAGGACCTATGCGGCCTAGTTATGAAGGACGTACACGCGGCTTAAGAACATGAGATGCATACGGCACAATCATACAGTCCCGTTAGGCAGCACTCATGCGGCTCAATCATGAGGCACTTACACAGTTATGTTATACAGTGCTCATGCGGCATTTATACGATCCAAGTTATGCAGTGCTCATGCGGCCCTGTCAGGAGGAACTTATGCGGCCTAGTTAGGCGGCATTTATGCGGATCAGTCTTGAGTCACTTATGCGGTTCAATTATGCAATATTCATGCAGATGGATCAAGGACTCACTTATGCGGTTCAGTTAAGAAATACTTATGCGGCCTGGACAGGGTCAATTATGTAGCGCTCATGCGGCCCAGTCACGAGGCACCCATGAGAGTCAATAACGCTTATGCAGCTCAGCCCATGCAGCCCTATCACATATACGGTCTAATGAAATAGGACATGCATCGATCATGTCTAACGCACAGAGGCGACGCATGATAGGCCGGCGCATAAAAACATGCGATATGGCCATTCAAAAATTAAAGTCATCGTCCTTACCCTTGATAGGGGGTGCACGTCAGGATGAATGGAAGGAGAATTCGTAGCTTTCGATGGAGAGGCGGGTCCCTTCCCTTTGGCCGCAGCATCAATCGACTTGGAAGCTTTTGGAACCATGGCTAAACAGAAAAGCACGATAGGGACAATAAAGACGAAGGAGAAGAAGGTGAAGAAGAAAAATCTCTTCCTCCAAATAACCCATATTTATAAGGTTTTTCGAAAGAGTGTCATTTTGATTCTCGAGCCCATTAAAGATAATGATGACGTTTGGTGATTTTATCCTTAGTAACCGTCAGCTTTATCTCAAAAAATAGCCTAAATCAAAAACCAAATCAAGTCATTAAATGCAGCAGTGACAGCTGGCAGACACGATCTTCCTGCGGCACAAGATCTCCGTGCGGCACAAGATCTACCTACGGCCCAAAAAAACGTCCCTGCGACATGACGTCTCTCCTGACTCGAAGATTTTTTATGTAGCTTGATATATGTCCATGCTTCTTATTCAAAGTATTCCAAATTTATAATTTGAAAACTTTGAAGGGGGTCTTGTAGAAGCATGAAAAATATGGGGTTCATGCGGATCACAACTTATCGCATGAATAACATAGAATAGATTGACCCACATAAAGAAGAGCAGCATGACAGACTCAGCATGCCCCCTGCGGCCCATCTTCACTAGACTGATTTTTGAGCCACAGAAGAGAATAGTTACTTATGCGGCCAAGCTGATCAATCCTTCTGATAAAGCTGACAAACTCTGGCAAGACTGACAACTCTGACAGCTCTGACAACTCTGACACTTTGACAAAAAGAAGATAAGACATGATTAGACTGGACATAGCCATGCGACCAAAAAGACTGCGACTCGAGCCGCATAAACTTTATGCGGCTCAATATATGTACTTCATGCGGCCAAGGGTAACTGCAATCTGAGCCGTATGAGCATTATGCGGCCCAGAATATAAGAACCTATGCGGCTCAAAAGTCCCTAAGCTACATGCGGACTAAGGAAGACTGCCGCATGAGTCTTATGCGGTCCAGCATGGCCGAACTCTGCAGGGCGTATGCGGCTCAAAATAACTCAAGCAGACTGATCCTATCTTGCGATAAGACACCTGGCAGGCTGACCAAGTCTCAACCACCCAGATTTGCTACAACAAAATTTCAACAACCCCCACCAGCTGGCGGCCCGAGATCGAGTCTTTATGCGCTGTGAGAGACACGTGGCCACGTGGCCCTTTATGCGGGCCAAAAATCTGCTACTGCAGAAAATACTATAAATAGCAGGGTATCACACCCAGGCAAATGGTTGGTAATTCAAGGCTGGTAACCCACGAAGGGCAATTTCTTCAAAAGCAAGGAGCGTGTCAGATAGTCCAAGGAGTAAGATAGAGTTTTTACACTTTTCCAAACCTCTATCGTCACCCCCCAGAATCAAAACTAAATAATTGTACTTAGATTGTTTCCTAGGCTTTCTTTCTAGGCTTTCTCTTGTACAAGAGAGTTTGCAATCAAGTTCAATTCATCTATAATTTTGTTGTGCTTGATATTTAATGGCAAACAGTTACCAAATGTTTTTAAGCTTAAATCATAACCAAACCAAATTCTCATATTTGATATTCAAATTGATTCTCATTTTGCATTTAAACCAAAGTTCATATTAACATATCAATCTCAGGAAATACCTTTCTGTTTGAACATTTAAAAAATAATCAAACTCAGTTTAGAACTCAACCTAATATCCAAATTTTGAACATTGTTTAACTTGACAGTTAAAATAAGAACCCAAAATCGAAACTTAAGAATAGAAAACCAATCCACATGTCATCAAACCTGAAACCAAATGAAACTTCTCAAAACCTATTGAAAACTGATATTAAACATCTAAAGCATACTTTGAACTCCCAGTGAATATTTGAAGGTATCAGAAAAATGATAGTTTCGAACCCAAAACCCAATTTGAATATCAAATCAATTTAAAAACCTAAAACAGCTCATAACAGAGAGGATTCACATGTGTACAAGTGCCATAGGGAGGACTTCGTTTCCACATAATGGACACGAAGTGTCCAAAAACAAATTGAACAGAGCAACAAAAATAGCCAGTAAAGACTGCCTCGTACGGCCATATCGAGCTCGACTGGGCTCGACACACAGCACGAGAAGGGTCATGCTCGTGCACAGCGGTCGAGGGGGACTAGGATTAGAGGGTCGACACCCTGAAACACGACCACGACGTGTCCACATGTCGTACGAGACGTGTATCAGACGTGACTGAACCATGTGCACAGTATTTGTGCGAACCCGTGCAACCTCGATTTCGTATCTTACATGACACAAGATTCCATGAAACTCGAAGGGGGGCTTGTCAGTGGTTTCCCCCACCTCTGTGTCAAGTGGCACGTGTCCACGTGGCATATCGTGTCCACAAACAGGGTCGGATAGCAGGCAACCGTGCGGGGGCTCGTGCTGCGTATCCGTAGCCATTTTGGACACGGACACGACACAAAAATAGGCTGAGTCTTCACGAAAAATGATACATACATATAGATCCACAATTTTATAAAATTAGTTTTTGAAAATAGCAATAAAAACTTTATTGAGGCATTTCGACCAACACATAGACCTAGCGACTGATACGCGTCCGATACGGATACCAAACCAATTCCATTTCCTACCAAACATTACCTACAGCTAGGGGACACCTAGATGGATGCTTCCATGGAAATAAAATGGAGATTTGAATCAATTTGAGGGATTTTACCTATTGAGAGATCTCAATCAAAAAGCCCCAAAATGAGAAGTCCTCCTCCAATGGCCAAGTGAGCTCCCCTCCTTGCAAGCTAGCCTCCTTCAACCTCTATTCCAGATTTAGAAACAATTACAAAAGATTGGGATCAATTTGTTGGAGGAATGGTGAGGAATGATGAAAGGGGAAAGAAATTAGGGTTTTCTAAAGGGGAATTTCTAAAAGAGGCAAGTGGTCATGAATAGATACTTTATCGGAGAAAATTAGGTCATAAGTGGCTGTGGTGGAGGGTTAGGGTTTCTCATGGTGGGCTTTGGGCCAAGATTGTTAGCTAGCTAGCTCAACTCCTTAGCCATAAGTCCAAATGCAAAACTCTCCCAATCCTCTCATGAAACCTAGCCACACTCAAGTCAACTAAGACCAACTTAAGTTAGATTAGGGTCCCACACCATGCTAACTAAGTCACCAAAGTCAAAGTCAAACTCTAGACTAGTCTCTAAAGTCACAACTAGCAAAAGTCAAAATCACAACACCAATGCAATTAAATAATAAATAATTCACAAAAATCAAAACGACGAAAATACCCTTAGGCAAAAATGTAGAAGTAAATCACCCTAATCACATGGTTAGGTTCCCATGGTCGTGGTTAGTCTCTAGGTCAAGTAGTATCTAGGGTTTCACTAACAAAATACCAAAATCACAAATCACCAATTAAAATAGTTTTAAAAGAATTAAAAATTACCAAAAATCATAACATGATTTAAATCTCATTATGAAAAGACTAAAACTACAAAAGTTCAAAATTACCCTCATTTAGAAAAGTGGGTGTTACATCCAAGGAGTCAAGAAGGATATGGAGGACCAGACCAATAGAGACTGATATGTCGGCACCATCAACTATTAGGGCCCGCCAAAGCGGTCCAACACATAGACGAGGCCACTTCCACCTCAGCTTTCTGTACCTCAGCAGCAGTATCCTCCTGCCAGAGCTTCTGTACCCCAGCCACAAAGATGGATCTAGACAACGACCTCTTGTGCCTATTATTATTGTCCATATCATCACTTTGATGTGTGCCATAAGAGGTTGGGGCTTTAGTTATTCTACGGATCATCATCTCATCAGGTAATAAATTGTCCCCAGGCTACAGATCATCTTGCTTTTAGACCAGTCATAGGACCGAAAGAAGCTGGAGGACCACCTGTGCTACCACTGAGGGGACACATATCCCTACTCAGTCGCAGAAGTTCACCCATCAGCAACAACACTAGAATGAGCACTACAGCAGAGACAAACTTTCACTAAGGCCATGAAGGAGGATGTGACTGCCCCAGACGTGATTATAGGTTCTTTTCTACTCTAGTCATTTTGTACCATTGTATTGTTTGACTCGGGGCAATATATATTTTCTGTCTTTTAAGTTTTTACATAGATACGGCTTAGCACCAGTACCTACTAGAAGGAACTGTCCGATTATGACAGGAGAAGGAGTAGTACCGGTTAGTAATTTGTGTGATTGTCCAATTAGTATAGTCGAAATAGAATTCAGAACCCAGCTCCTCGTAATGCAACTTCCGAGATTCGATGCAGTCCTCAGGATAGATTGGTTGAGTGAGCATTTTTTAGTAATAGATTGGCACCAAGGAAGGTGATTTTCAGATTGCCATGGAGTCCATCATTTGCAGTCAGAAGAATTGCTACAGAAAGGCTTGAAGGAGTCAACTTTGTAGGTGTTGTAGAAGAAGAGGAATTACTGTATCCCATCATTACAGAATTGGTAGATGTCTTTCTTGAAGATTTGCTAGTGTTGCCACTAAACCGAGACATAGAGTTGACTATAGAATTAGTGTCAGGAGCGGCACCAGTATCCCAGAACTACTACAGAATCAACCCTAAAGAATTAAAAAAAATAAAGGCATAAATCGATGAGTTACAAGGGAAGGGCTTCATTCGATCTAGTGCTTCGTCCTCAAGAGCACCATTCATACTTATACCAAAGAAGGATAGGACCATTAGGTTGTGCATCAACTATCGGACCCTCAACAACATCACAATTAAGAATAAATATTTATGTCTCGTATTGATGAGATCTTTGATCAGTTGAGTGAAGCCAAAAAAAATTCCAAGATAGATCTATGATCTTGGTATCATTAGGTGAAATTTAGGGAACATGATATTCCTAAGACTACCTTTAACACCTGGTAAGGACAGTATGAGTTCTTGGTTATGCCTTTCGGACTCACCAATACCCAAGCTGTTTTCATGAACCTTATAAATAAGGTTTTCCACCAGTACTTAGACAAGTTCATGGTGGTTTTTATATATGACATTTAGGTTTGTTCTAAGACCCCAGAGGAGCATGATGTGTATTTAAGGATAGTTTTGGAGACCCTGAGAAAAGAGTTGTATGAAAACTCTTAAAATATGAGTTTTTCCTGGATAGAGTAGAGTTTTTGGGACATGTGGTGACCGGGATGGAATTGTAGTGGATCCTAAGAATGAAGTGGTAAAGTCATAGGATACTCCCAAGTCAGTAGCAGAGATTCGGAGTTCCTTGGGGCTAGCAGTTACTACAGAAAGTTTGTACAAGACTTTGTCAGGATCGCAGAGCCGATGACCAAGCTTGCCTGGAAGTATGAGGAGTTCATCTGGACTTATGCATGCCAGGCAGCATTTGAAGAGTTAAAGAGAAGACTAACGACAACGCCCATCCAAGCGTTGCCTTCAGGAATCGGAGGATGGCACCATCTACAGTGATGCATCTGGAAAAGGGTTTGGTTGTGTACTAGAGCAGAATAAGAAGGTGATAGCCTATGCTTTCCGACAATTGAAGGCCCATGAGGAGAACTATCCTACCCATAACATGGATCTTGTAGTGGTCATATTTACTTTGAATCTTTGGAAGCATTATCTCGATGGAGAAAGAGTAGAAATATTTATGAACCATAAAAGTCTGAAAAATATTTTCACTCAGAAGGAGCTAAACATGAGATAAAGAAGATTATTGGAGCTTATAAAGGACTTTGGTATTGACCTTCAGTATCATCCAGCGAAGGCCAATGTTGTAGCAGATGCACTCAGTCAGAATCCTGTGTCTATGTTCCTAACTATGGACCGACATCATCTGGAGGACTTGGAGAGCTTGGGAATTGAAGTCATCATCCCGGGGTTAAAAGTGTAGTTGATGAATATGTAGATTCAGTCAGGATTAAAAGAGAAGATCAAGGAGACTTACTTTCTAGATGAGAGCCTCCGCAACTTCAGGGCACGAGTACAGGCAGGATAATTGGATGACTCTGTCATAGCGAATGATGGTACCCTAATGTCACGACCCGTACCCGCTTTTTGAGATGCGAGTGCGTACGCAAGCCAGCTACGTATCAAGCGTGTCATGCCCCGATCCCGGAGGATCGAAATCTAGCCACTGGGCGTGATGTCGTACAAGTCTAGATTGTACTTGTACAAGGCAAAACCATTATAGTTCCTAGCATTTCTCAGAAAATATCGATAACATAGCAAAACCAATACAGATAAATTGAAGTCACACAAGATATGAAGAATGTATCTTTTTATTGATAATTATAATGGATTACAAGACTTGCAGCAGAATACAGAGTTTACAACTGAATACAAGACTCTTGAATAGCCAACTGAATGTATACACTTGCCCTTTGGACTACAAATGAATATACTGACTTCTTTACAATGAACTTGCCAATATGGCTATAATCTCACTAGTACAACTGAGTTCTACTGTTCCATACATTATGTCTCGTATAGCAGAAGACATCGTCTTGAAAGAAGAGCTTCTGTACACCCATCCGATTCATCGATGCCAAGTACTGATTCATAAGATTTCCCCCAAGCAAACACCTGTAATATTGCCCACAACGTGGGTCAGTATATCATCAATGTACTGGCGAGCGGTGCTGGCCCAACTCACCTGAGAAGACAATACTAAGTAATCATGTTACAGAATATTATTAACAGTGGTCTTTCTTGTTGCCCTAGGGTCAATTTCATGTTATAGCCGACAAGAAGTAAAGAATGCAAATCTCATAGCTAATATAATTTAAAGCATGCAGTTATCACCCTTTGGTGATTCTTACCCACGGTCGTGTAGCCATCCCTGTATATTTATAATACTTACTCTGCCTGCACAAGACATTGTTAGGAACAATATCATGAGTCAATATAAATATCACCGTTCAGGTGATTTTTACCAACAGCCGACATCCTTCCCTGTATTTGAGTAATAACTTACTCTGCCTGCATAAGACATTATTAGCACCTGACCTATCTATATGAAGGTCACTGGCGACATGCCATCTTGGACCGACTTACAGGTATACAACGCCCTTGCCAGTGCAGGTAGCTAGCCCCACTGCAAGTCCTGTATACCGTGCTACTACTTCAGCACTGCTACTACTTCAGCATTGGTTTCCCCCAGGACAAACTGGGTTCCATGGCCCAGGAATACCGTTCCAGAAACCACCTTGTCGACAAGTTGTCCATGACCATACAACTATATGCAACTTATCTAAGAAGAAAATATATAATGCATGATAAGGAAAACTAAATAATTCAGCCACTATTCTCATTCATATTGCCATCTTGCCATCTTGCCATCTTTCCAGGGTCTTGTCACAACCAACATTCTACATCGGCCACGGGATAATAGAATATTGTTACCCAATTCCTTTTGCCATATCTTTGATACCATACATCTTTCCAACCAAACTCAGTGTACTCCCCGCCCAATTCCTGGGACTTAGCATCTGTTTATCATATATTCATTCGAATGCAAATCAAGCATACTCACTGCCCAGTTATTGGGTCTTAACATCTGTTTTTCCATCTATTCATTGAACCAAAGCTCGATATACTCACCGCCCAAGTATTTGGGACCTTACCTTCACCTATCATGTAATTCATCGCAACATTGTACATGCATACAATTCATCTAGCCCCAACAGTTTACGTTCAGGTGATTATTATCTTTCATTATCTTTTCCGAATTCCATGCAAGGTGTTATTGAACAACTCAACAAGAAACATAGCATACTCATCCTTATTTTAAGCGTGAAGCTAAAGGATCTTTGAAGGGTTCAACACTACTCACATTCATAGGACGATTTCCGCCACGATCGTATAGCCTTCCAAGCGATCCTTCACATAATCCCAAGTCCAACAGGGCTTCATCGAACCAACCATCCATCATAAGGCATATTACGGGTCGGGGCACTACAATATATACCACCCAGAAAAAGTTTCGTCCTCGAAACTTAAAACAAAACTCATCCCCAAAACTTCAACCAACTTTTTATGAAACTTCTCAACAATCAACTTACACCATTTAACATTTCTCCGCAATCTCTCGATTGATTTCAAGTAATGTACCGTCTCGATATAGCATCCTAATTGATTCAAAATAGTTTACCATCTATGATCTTTCTTTCGACACTCGTGCAATTTTTTAGCACATAATAATCCTTCCCGTGGCTTCGTTTGAATTCAGCATACCACTTAATTGGAATCATACACATATTTTAGGCATCCCCGAAATACATGCACTTCAGCCAAGTTCAGTGATAGAGAAAACGAACGAGCTACGGTGTACCTTCCTTTCGCGAACAACAGTAATCCTCTTCGAGCATCTCGTATAATTCCATTTGTTTATTCAATATTCCAACCAACTAATAACACAATAGAGGTTGCCAATTCCAACTCGATAAATTTTTCCATAATCGATTCCAACGTTTTCCAAAGTATTCAGACTTAGATGTATCAAGTATTCCTTTCAAGTTCGTTGTCATTCATGCCACCAAAGTTCATAAATCCTATAGCCACATTTCATTTTGATACCCCGATTCTCGACGACAAAATCTTGTACTCATTATCATTCGCATCCATACGCTTTATTTGCCACTTGTAACTTTCTCATCATAATCCATCCATCAAATTGTACCATCATTCCATTCTAGTAACAATTCTCGCCGTACCCAAATATATTCTTTTATTGATAAGCCAATATTTTATCCTCTTGTATAAGCAACTCTTATATCCAACAATATTAATCCCGAGGGACATTCCTATTCACATTTGCTCTCGCCGATCTCGGATACATGAACTATCCAATTACGTCGTTACACTTATTCTCAATTCTGATCCGATCAATGAAATTATTATAACTGTCTCCAGGCACTATCATCAATTTTCGCAGCTCAATATCAACCAAATTTAACTAGTTCCAACAATTTCCAGCATTACAACAAAGGCAACTCAATTTTTAAAACCAACATGATCCGTCATCCCATCCAACATTATAACATCAAAATTTCCAATCTTTATTCCATTCCAAAGTCTACCTTCCAACACATCTTACTCATACCGACTATACTCACGCAACAACAATAGGGACATCCTACGGTTTACCAACAGTCAACTTAGCATTCAATCAAGTCTCTATGGTCAGCTAATCTAAGCTAAACCAAACATTCAGCTAGCTCATATGAGATGAGTAGCTATCAGGGACATACTTATCTCTTATCTTAGAGGCAACCAATTCTCATCATAGGGGCAACTCTATGGTCTGACCAACTTAGGGACATGGGACACCACCCCAATCCTATGAACTTATTCCCAACACGGACAACTGAAGAACATAGCCAACCAATCTGAAACTTAAGCAACCAACAACATTCTAGGCAACCAACCGACATTCTAGGCAACCAGCCAACACTCTAGGCAACCAACCAATATTCTAGGCAACCAACCAACACTCTAGTCAACCAACCGACATTCTAGGCAACTAACCGACAATCTAGGCAACCAGCCAACAATTTAGGGTCAAGTCTTTCTACCCGTACTCATACTCGTGTCATACCCAACGAAGTCTCATTCTAGACTTACCCACAATCGACAAAATCTATCCGACAATTATATCCAACAATCCCTATGGTCACTCCCGAAGCTATCATATAAAACTTATCAATCGAATATCCAAACTTTCAATTTCTACTTGCATAGACATAGCATCACTTGTTCAATCCGACTTGCATCTTCATATCGTACTTAAATTGTCTATTCAATCGGGTCAACTATTCTGAATTATAATTCAACATTGCTATCTTAATATTTTATCACTTATGATCTCTTTCCTACGGTCTCCTTGCGACATATTCATTTCCCACATTTTTAGATCATCGATACTGTCTGTACTCTCTTAACCAACAAAATAAGGCAACTACATAATCATATTTCTTCCGAGGCATCATTTATAAATTTTCTAGCACCAACACGGTCATCTTTTAGCAATTCACGTTAACCATCAATATTCGTTTTGCATCATCTCCTTGTGATTCCATAAGAAGATTTACTATCCATGCACCGATCCAATCTCTATAGCACCAACCATCTAGCATTCGTATATTGGTCATCTTAGTGGATATAACATAACTCATTAGCTAAGTCAAAATCCCATAATTCTATATTCCACCAAACTTGTTATTCAAGCGACAACATCATCTACCGACAGGGTCTATTACATATCGCTGCACCTCGATACTTATTTGTATTCCAGCCATTCGACTCTCATAAGGGACATCTAATCTTTCATGCATCAAGGGACAAGTACCCATTCTCTATGCCTCAAAATAATCAAGGGTCGTAACTTGTTAATTCGGGACATTAATTTCTCTCAAGCACACTGCACCACGTGCTAAGATCATCTATTCCTCAATCCCATTCTCAATCCTTTCGGTCGATGCAACTCTCTGCATCTTCTAAATCATTTGCAGCATCCCGATAAGCGTCTAACATCACCATCAATCTCGTCGATATCCAACATGTAATTTCTTATACTCAATTCCAACATCGTTCAATATTCGGTCCATAGTTATTCTCGTAAAATCTTTCGATAGCAACACCACACCATCGTTACTAAGCCTGCCATCCTCCTTACCCAACTGATTCAAGTCTTCGCCTGAATCTGAAATTTGTTTCCTTCCTAACCAAGGCATTCATTTCATATTCTCAATTCTCTTATTACCCAACATAATGCTAACCGACAAGGTCTAGTGATGGTTCACCCGAACACATCAAAAATCTTACAACGGGTCATCCAACTTAACAATCAAGGAACACGCCTAGCCAACATGTATCAATCGTAATCTTAGCTACAATTCGATACCACCCAATACCTTATAGGTAAAGCAATCACAAAATCATAAACACATCAAGGGTCAAGGGACATCTTATCACGACGAGGGTATATGTAATATACCACTCAGAGCTTAAGCCATTCCGACACAATATTCCCTCACATCAAATCAACGTCTAATATGGATAATCCATCCTGTAGTGGTTATGCTGACCACAAATATCGACTCAAGATTCTGTCGATTCCCATTCACTGAAATCCATGCACATTCTGTTCCAACATACCAAACCATCACCCACGGTCGATTGCTACATAACAATCGACTTCAATGAATCCCACACATAAGACATCCAGCATGCATCATAAACTTATTATCGCATCGCATCATTGTTATTATTTTTGGTATCTTTCAGAAATTTAACAAAGCAGACATATCATAGCCCACATATTTAGACTTATTGTATGGAACACCCAGTGAGAGGTTAGATTGATCAACGGACTTTCAGTCAAGGGAACAACTTAGAATAGTTTAGAAGCAACACAGAATAATCGCAGAAGTACTATGAGTCATCATAGAGGCAACTTTGATTTTATCGCGGAATCAACTTTGAGTATTCGCGGAAGCAACTTTGATTCACCACGGAAGCAACTTTGAGTATTCGCGGAAGCAACTTTGAATCATCTTAGTAGCAACATTGATTCGAAACAAATCGAATAAGAATCCAAGGACGTAAAGCCGTGCTCTGATACCATTATGTCACGTCCCGATCCCGGAAGATCGAAATCTAGCCACTGGGCGTGATGCCGTACAAGTCTAGATTGTACTTGTACAAGGCAAAACCATTACAGTTCCTAGCATTTCTCAGAAAACATCGATAACACAGCAAAACCAATGCAGATAAATTACAGTCACATAAGATATGAAGAATGTATCTTTTTATTGATAATTATAATGGATTACAAGATTTGCAGCGGAATAAATAGTTTACAACTGAATACAAGACTCTTGAATAGCCAACTGAATGTATACACTTGCCCTTCGGGCTACAAATGAATATATTAACTTTTTTATAATGAACTTGCCAATATGGCTACAATCTCACTAGTACAACTGAGTTCCACTGTTCCATATATTATGTCCCGTATAGCAGAAGACATCGTCTTGAAAGAAGAGCTTCTGTACACCCATCCGATTCATCGATGCCAAGCACTGATTCATAGGATTTCCCCCAAGCAAACACCTGTAATATTGCCCACAACGTGGGTCAGTACATCATCAATGTACTAGCAAACGGTGCTGGCCCAACTCACCTAAGAAGACAATACTAAGTAATCATGTTGTAGAACATTATTAACAGTGGTCTTTCTTGTTGCCTTAGGGTCAATTTCATGTTATAGCCGACAAGAAGTAAAGCATGCAAATCTCATAGCCAAGATAATTTAAAGCATGCAGTTATCAACCTTTGGTGATTCTTACCCACGGTCATGTAGCCATCCCTGTATATTTATAATACTTACTCTGCCTGCGCAAGACATTGTTAGGAACAATATCATGATTCAATATAAATATCACCATTCAGGTGATTCTTACCAACAGCCGACATCCTTCCCTGTATTTGAGTAATAACTTACTCTGCCTGCATAAGACATCATTAGCACCTGACCTATCTATATGAAGGTCACTGGCGACACGCCATCTTGGACCGACTTACAAGTATACAGCGCCCTTGCCATTGCAGGTAGCTAGCCCCACTGCAAGTCCTGTATACCGTGCTACTACATCAGCACTGCTACTACTTCAACATTGGTTTCCTCCAGGATGAACCGGGTTCCATAGCCCAGGAATACCGTTCAAGAAACCACCTTGTCGACAAGTTGTCCATGACCATGCAACTATATGCAACTTATCTAAGAAGAAAACATATAATGCATGATAAGGAAAACTAAGTAATTCAGCCACCATTCTCATTCATATTGCCATCTTGCCATCTTGCCATCTTTCCAGGGTCTTGGCGCAACCAATATTCTAGATCTGCGACGGGATAATAGAATGTTGTTACCCAATCCCTTTTGCCACATCTTTGATACAATACATCTTTCCAACCAAACTCAGTGTACTCACCGCCCAATTCCTGGGACTTAGCATCTGTTTATCATATATTCATTCTAATGCAAATCAAGCATACTCACTGCCCAGTTCTTGGGTCTTAACATCTGTTTTGCCATCTATTCATTGAGCCAAAGCTCGATATACTCACCGCCCAAGTATTTGGGACCTTGCCTTCACCTGTCATATAATTCATCGCAACATTGTACAAGCATACAATTCATCTAGCCACAACAGTTTACGTTCAGGTGATTATTATCTTTCATTATCTTTTCCGAATTCCATGCAAGGTGTTATTGAACAACACAATAAAAAACATAGCATACTCATCCTTATTTTAAGCGTGAAGCTAAAGGATCTTTGAAGGGTTCAACACTACTCACATTCATAGGATGATTCCCGCCACGATCGCATAGCCTTCCAAGCGATCCTTCACATAATCCCAAGTCCAACAAGGCTTCATCGAACCAACCATCCATCATAAGGCATATTGCGGGTCGGGGCACTACAAAGCGGACTTCAGCCCAACTCGAATACGTATACGTTGTCCAAAATAGGGTATCATGTCAAATATGGTAAGTTAAACTATATCTCAATGCACGAGAAGAATATAAAACAAGAATGAACATTATGGTTCATGGTCTGCAGCCCACTAGCATATATGTCCGATTAGACTCCCAAGAAATAACATGAGTCTATAAAACTAAGCTAACAAGCAGAGTGCAAATAACAGATGTAAATATGTAACCACGAAAGATACCTGAATCTGAAGTAATCAACCACATCATGATCAGCTAACTAAATCCATGCAATCAGCCACCTGAATAGATCATCAAGTCCTTAGGGGACTAGCAAGATACATAGAACATGTCTATCTAACAGTTTATCATGCATAAAGAAACTAGGATATAAATAGAAAGAATTAAGCAACACGAAAACATGACTATGAGAACAACCTCACCCAAGTGTGGACTCACCGGTTTGAACAAATCACTAACCCTCGTTTCGAGTGTGGACTCGTAGGTTAGTTCAAGACAATCATCCTCGTCCCAAGTGTGGACTCGTAGGTGCAAATAGTCAACCCTCGCCCTGATTGTGCACTCGCAGGTTGAGAAAATCAAAACAAGAAAATAGATGTTCAGTTTATAACACACTCGTTCTACATATGACCCAATCAAGTACATGCAAGAAAAGAACTAATATGAACCATGATACCAACCATGAAAAGAGACAGTATGTGAACGAGACTTGCAACTAATACGCATAATATGAAAGGGATCCAATATCACCCATCAAGCAATGAAACTGAATAATGATATATAACAAAAGAAAAGAGCATAGCATGTGAATAAAACTGTAAAGATTTGCAAGGTATACTTGCCTGGTAGTAGCACGTACAACCAACATTATCCAGTCAATCGACGAGCTACAAAAGTCAACTCTTAAAACAGTCTCCAGGGGCTGAAACAGATATTACCAACATGTTTAACATAGTCAAATTAGCTTAGAATAGCCTACCTATAAGTCCAATTCTGGACACAGGAGCAAAATAGTAATTTTAGGCCAAAACGGTGTCTGCCGTTGGATACGCTTTGCAACAAAAAGCGTGCCAGTACCTACGGTCTATAAAGTCGTCATACTATATGTCTATGGGTTTGGTTTTTCGATACAAATCCAACCGTTTGTCCTAAGTTGGATTCCGGTGGGCCGAGCACAAATTTGCCCGTTGGATCGGATCGTCGGTCCCCCAAAACGACGTTTGGGTCGACCTTCTCAGAATTGGACCAAACTTTGCATACAGGACTAGAAAAATAACACAGTCCTATTGGCGCAAGTTTTGTCTTAAGATGATGAACGTGTACGAAGTAATTGACTAGTTTGCAAAGGGGCCGATACGTTGTATCTCGACGGATACGCCTCGATTTCGTCGTGCACACACAGCAAAATTGAGTTTCATCGAATCCCAAAATTCAACAACGTCTATACACGTCTTTCGATGCTCATGTTTTACGAACACGTCACCCTATTTGTTGAGGCGCACGGCGTATCGTGAAGTTTTTATTGAAATTATACTCTTTTAAAAACTATTTTTCTCGATTTTTAGAAAGTATTTTCTGGTCACATAGTAGATGAAAATAAAAAGTAGAAAAAGGGTTTTGAAGCCCTACTAGTTATCTACAAGATTGTTCAAACAGAAAGTTTAAACTATTAATAGCTTGATAATGAGCGATCTTCAAACATGGGCACTTGGAAAGTTGTTCTGTTCTATTTTGGAATAGTTTTTCGTCCAATTTTGCATTGATTTTTCTGAGTCAAAACTTTAATAAATCTTGAATCTACTTACTGGGATCGAAACTTGGTTATATTGGCTTCCTAAAATAATTTACGGATCGAAAAACGAACAAACGCAGACTGAGAAATCATACCGTGAAGTGGGGGCCTCGTGGCTGTGCTGTGCGCACGGACAGGGGTTTAGGCAGCGGTTCCTGGGGACTTTCGACAGTCCAGGGTGTCCGTGCAGGTGGCGAGGTCGGAGGTGTTGGTTACGGTTGGTGTTAGGGTTTTTGAGGGTTTACTCTCCCTCTCTCTCTCGATCTCGTTCTATATATATGGGCGGTTGTCTTTGGAGGGAGTTCGGGCTCATCTCTTAGGAACAGTATTTAGTATTTTTTTTTCTTTATCCTTATCTAACTCCCTATATATATATATATATATATATATATATATATATATATATATATATATATATATATATATATATATATATATTTTTATTTATATATATATATATATATATATATATATATAAGAAAATATATATATATATATATATATATATATATATATATATATATATATATATAAATATATATATATATATATATATATATATATATATATATATATATATATATATATATATATACATATGCACATATATCTTAATATATAAAAATCTCCATAAACTCTAAATAAATCTCAATATTATCGTTTCTAGTGTAGTATCTATTTGTAGACATATGTGCATATATATATATATATATATATATATATATATATATATATATATATATATTATTTAATAATAACCATAACAACATTAATAATAATGATACTCCTAATAATAATAAAAATAAACCAATAGTAGTTTTTGGTGAATATATCATACACACCCCTTTACTTGGCTCCAAAAAATTGTACCAATATTTTAAAATGCCATTTGATATTATTAATATCTATATTATACGTATAACTAATATTTAGAAAATATTTGTCGATTCCCAAAAATAAATACAAAATATTTGTATATACATAAAAATATTTCTACATGGGTCTTTGGATGCACTAATTGCCTACATGGGCTTTAGTTGGGTTCGGATCAAGTCCGGGCTAAATTGGTACAACCAGATTTCCTAAAAGTCTTAATATTAACAAATAACTAAATAAATCCCTTGTAGGGGTCATGTCACAACTTAGCATGGTTTTCCTATTTTGATCACACCTATGGCTTGGCCTTCCCTACCATAGCTAATACTCTAGTTAAAGCACGCCACCGCACTATCCGTGCCACATTTTTTAGTTATCTTATACTCCAAATCTTAACCATGACTAAAGCATTCTATCGTAATAACTATGTAACTAAATATTTATAAAATTCTAAAAATTATCATTTAATTCAAATAAATAATAATTAAAAAATTTCAAAATTTTGGGAAGAGGGGTTATAAATTTACCAACCTTAAAATAATTTCTCCCTCAAAATTTAAAGAAAAAAGTCCATCAGTGATGGTAGAATACGGGGTCCCACTAGCTATCAATTATTCTCATGGTCATTTTGTAACTACAAATCCTCGGACCTTCTACCCACATTTGAATCAACCCATATGACACAAGAACATACTAAGTGGGATCTCCTTAATATTTTAAAACGTAAATCCAATATTCAAAATTTGTCCAAAAGAAATTCCAATACAAAAAAAAATTCCATCCAGTCGCACTATATTAGTTTTCTTCTTCTTAATTTCTCTCCTCCTTAAATGATTGATGATTAAACACATTCATCTTCATAAATCTTCGATCTTATCCAATTCTTTTAACATCAATTCCCTATAAATTCTTCATTGCCATTTACAAATACTATAAGATCATAAAATTTTGAAAAAATTTTACCTTATTTTACTAAAGGTTTTCCCTAATCATTGTCTACTAATATTTTATCCTCTAATAATATAATCGTCAAAATCCTACTCTGCTAACTTTCATTAATACTTTCACAATTAACTAACTACCAAGAATGAGTTCGCTAGAATCACTACCCACCTTTTGTCACACTACCCCTTCAAACAAATGATGTCATAAAATTTTATAATATTGCACACTAGTTGCAAAATTACTACCAATAGATATCTATGGCAAATGGTATCTCTCATCCCCTCTATCTATCAAGCAACCAAAATTCAGTAATCTAACTAACTTACACTATAACTTAAGATTTTTTGATAAATGTCACGACTCGCATCCGCTTTTTCGGATACGAGACGTGTCCAAGCCAGCCTACGCCGCAGAGTCGGCGGTAGAACGCTGTCACGGCCAAGATGCTCAAATCACAAAATATAACATTTGCTGCTCATTCATATTTCTAAAATTTATTACAACAGTTACAAGATTTATATTTAAAGAAAATATAAAGTTCTCACAATTAATGAAAATGATACAACTGCTATCTATTTCTAGGTTTCTGTCTGCAAGTACACCCGTATCTCCCAAGCTAAGTGAATCCATGGCTAACCTGAAAAATGTTGGTTTCCAGTCAGGAATGGAACAAGCACATGAACCAACGGCAATGCAAAAACACAATAGAATTAACAAGACATGAAAATAACATAAGAGATATAAAACTGGAAAGTACAGATGACATGGCACGGTGGAGAAGAAAAGGAAAAATAAATAAAAGACATCTACCTAGGTGGTGTGAAATATCCTTTTCGATATGTGAACGGCTAGAGGGTAAATTCGCTACCTGCACGTGTCGTGTACAGGTGCTATTGTTCACGAATAGACATCATGGAAATAGTTCTGGGTAGTCCACATGTCTACTAAGATATTTTCCCTTCCGACTACTCCGTGTGACGAGCGTGTCAACAAGCAGTAAGATATATATATAGACATGAAATGAGAAGACAACTATGAATCGAAAAGCAATCAGAAAGTACACTTACCTGAGCTCCTTAGCCGGAGAAACCGATAGTACAACCACATCAGATGAGTCACTAAAGTCAACACATGCAAAAAGTCTCCAGATACTGAAATAAACATTTCCAACGTTCTCAGAATAGTCAAATTAGCTAGGATTGCCCGTCCTTAAGTCCAATTCTGGACACAGGGGCAAAACGGTAATTTCGAGCAAAAATGATATCCGCCGTTGGACCCGCTTTGTACCGAAATACGTGCCAGAGTCAAAGATATCTAAAGTCGTCAAACTATATATCAACAGGTTCGATTTTCTGATACGAACCAAACCATATGTCCAAAGTTGGATTTCGGCGGGCCGTGCACAAAATTGCCCATTGAGTCGGACCGTGGAGCCCGCAAAACGGCGGTCCAATTTGACTGTCTCAGAACTGGATCAAACTTGGCATACAGGACTAGAAAAATGATACGGTCCTGTTGGCGCAAGTTTTGTCTCGATCTGATGAACGTGCACAAAGTAATTGAGAAACTAGCATGGAAGCCGATACAGTAAATTTTGACGGATACGCACCAAATTCGTCGCGCACACGCGACCAATTTGAATTACGTCAAAGCCCACACATCCACGAAGCCGTTACGCACCTTTCGATGCTTTCGGTTCACGACCAAGTCGCTCGGTTTGGCGGGATACATGTGGTATCGGAGAATTTTTATATTTTCTAAACTGTTTGTTGCAAGTTTTTCTCAATTTTAGGAACGAATATCTCTGTTTATGATTAATGAAATTTAAATCAATGAAATAGGTTCTAAAGACTTATATGTTGTCTAAAAAGTTGTTTAATTAGATTTTCTATTATGGTACTGTATCGATCGGGATCGACCTCCGAACAAGGGCTCTTGGACTGTTCTAATTCCTGTTTTCGAACAGGTTTTCGACCGACTTCGGGTCGATCTCATGGACTGGTCGTGTAACCTTTACGAAATCTAATTGTTGTGGTTTCAAGGCGGTTATATTGGCTTCCTAAATTAATTACGGTTCGTGAAAAAATGGAGTATCGAGTGAAGGGTCATACCGCGAAGTTGAGTCGTTGTACTGCACTTCGCTGCTGCTAACCCCGCCTGTGCGCGGCTGATGCGCGCGCGTGGCCGGCCTCCGGTCTACGGCGGCTGTCCTCGGCGGCGCGCAGAGCCAAGATGAGGTCGCCCATGGCTGGGTTCGGGGTCAGGGCTTTGAGTTCATGGTTTTTAGAAGTAGTCGATGAAGTTGCTCATAAATATATATATACCTCGATTGTAAACCGAGCGGCTCTCGGTTTTGAGAGTTCGGTCATAGGCTGGGCTCAGGCCTGAGACTCCTCTGCTCGGGCTGGGGGTCCTTTGTTTGGGCCGGTCTGCCCTGGCCTGGGCTTGGGGTTTATAGTTAGGCCGGGCTGGGCTCTGGATTTCCATTTTCAGAGACAAAAAACCAGAAGATAAGGAAAAATTAGAACCTATCGGTGCACAGACATTATTGCAACAGACCGTTAGAATGTACAAAGGTTAAGAATATCTTCATGCAATGGACAAGAAAACATCAGTACTAATTAATGGATGCAAAAAATGAAGGAAACTATGAGGATCACAAAAATAGAGTTTGAAATACAGAACATATTTTATCTATAGGCAAATAGTAGGTCTCAGCATGATGCTGAACTTCTTGCAAGCCCCAAAGTAGAACACAGGAACAAGTAGTTCTCCCAATCACTTTTACCTTCTTCTAGTAACAAAAGAGTAGATAAATTATAATGTTGGCATATCAGCATTCTCGATGTGAAAGTCTTATGGACACTGATATCCTGACATAATCAGCAACAGTGAAAAAAAGACAGGCAAGAAACCAAAATCCTGATGAAACTCATGAATACATATAATTGGGAATAGTGATCTTAATCCTAAAATTAGGAGTACTATAGGAGACTCTGTCTATTGTTATGCTGCTAATGAAGTTCAAGAAATTCTACATTTGCCAATTTTATACCATTTTTTGAAAAGTAACCATAATTTGGCATTTAAGGATTGGCTATGAAAAATTACTAAGATTAGTAAATAAAATACAGAAACATATGAGAAGATGCTTAATATCCGTGGATATATGTATATATATATATAAAAAAAAAAAAAAAAAAATATATATATATTTTATATATATATATATATATATATATATATATATATATATATATATATATATATATATATATATATATATATATATCCTAGTATATTCATATGCCTAATTAAATATTTACACTAATATAATATATATGTATATGCATCAATAAATCCTAATATATCCATATGCCTAATTAAATATATACACTCATATTTATATATTTATGTATACCTACACATGTACACCTACATATTTATTTATATATATAAACGTGCACAAATACACCTATATATACAATATATTCATATACGCATACATATGTATATATATATTTATATCTATGCATAAATAATATTCCAATAAAATTCTAGGTTCCTAAATACCATTTAAAAATAAATAATAATAAAATATTTAAAAATTTCTGGGAAGGGGGGCTACAAATCTACCCACCTTAAAAATAATTTCGTCCTCGAAATTCTAACTCATAACTATTCCTTAAAATTCAAAAGAAAAGTCTACCTTAACCTTAATCTCCTTAAATTTTAATTCCTCAAAATAGTTTATCTCCTCCTCCTAGCCATTTGTAACTACAAATCTTTGAGGACTTCTACCCACCTTCGGTCACAATACTCCTCAAAACTAATATCTTATAATCTTCTAACTAGTTGCTAACAATCCTACCAACCGATATCTACAGCATAAGGCATCTATAAGCTTTTCTTATCTATCAAGCAACCCACGATTTAACAGGCAACAGATTTACACAAGTAGCTAAGAAATATTGATAAATTCTAATAAGCATGACCATTCATCACTCTGAAATGGGGAGGACAGGAAGATAAGAAAAATAATCGAGAGCAAATATAAAATTTCAGAGTGGTAGAGAGTTTCCAACGATACAGCTAAAAAGGGTGTTTACGAACCACTGACTTATTTGCTAGATTGGGCTACTCTAGTCTAGTCACTTGCTAAATTGAAGAACTCTTATTTCTTAGAGGGGCTTGTAATCCATGCAATACAGAAATTTTGTTCTTGAAGTTCTAAACAAGATTCTAAAATAGAACAGAATCAAGATTGTGATCTTTCCCGTGGTTATTTAAACACATGGGCAAAGAATATAAATGCAATACAAGATCGTATCACGATTTCCAGATAGATGGAATAAGGGTTACGAAGGGTTACACATTCTAAGAGGTAGAGACAACATAGTAGGTATAGGGCCTATTTCAAATAATTCGGTTTTATAGTCCGAATATGGTAGTATGTCAGGATGGGTTTTTACTGAGTCTTAATGGGTTCCCTAATTGGACGTCACTCGTTGGTTGGATGAACCTTGGATTTCAATCTATATTGACTGAACAAGATCCCAATGATGAAGCTAGTTCTACTAGATTAGGGTATTCTAGAATAGGTTTCTATCCAACGGGTTGAGCTAGTTGCCCGACAGGTTGGTTAGCTAGATTCATAAAGCCCAAAATACGCCTTCCTTGACCTTTGTGTTTAAGTAGCACATGAGGCCTCAATTGGGTGGCACACTAGTGGCATGTGCATAGTGGGCTTCGAGTAGATCACAACTATATATTGAGTCGAGGTTGAGGCTCTAATGAAAGTCAAAAAATATACCGGTGTTGTGGTAAGGGTTATAGCTAGTCCTTTTGTCCTGAAAGTCGTACCACAAGAATAGAGTACAAGTAGACGGGTTTGAGTGAGACCTGACACACCTAGATGAAGGTGGACTCGTCTAGATCTTATATATGAAATTTGTTGGAAGATAACAGCTAGTCTCGTGCTTCGAATATTAATGACATGGCCGGGGCACAAAATAATCTAAATGGAAAGTGGGAGTCCAGGGGGTACTAACTATCATCCTAATGGAATTTATTCTAATCAATCGGTAATCCTTGTATATCCCAAAATTTTAGAAGGCTTACAGTCTACCCACCTTAGAAGCTAGGATATAATTTTAGGAATGGTGAGGTTTAGAAGGATTCCAAAGTCCAGTATTTACCTCGACTCTTGTTAATAAAGAATAAGGCACGACGTATCGGGATACGGTAGACATAAGTCAAGTCAAGGGTCATTCCTCAATAAATGGAAAATAAGTGCGTGTGCAATGACACATGGTCGATAAAATAGAATGACCTACTCATCCACAGTATACATGAGTTGTCGACGGGGTAACCAACTCTAAGGCACCTCATATGAAATGATTTCTAACAACTGAGTCATGAATTTCTATTAGGGTCAAACCTGCCAGGCTATTGTCACAAGGGTTCTAGTTGAAGCAAGCTTCAAACAAATGATTAGAGGCTCACAATATTTGGTCTCTGGAGAACAGGTAGTCTCCTAGGTTGGCATTTGGTCAAGGGAAAAGATCCTAATCTTTCTCGGACTCCAATGACCAGAAGATCATGATAGTAGGTTTAGGGTCGCAGAGAGGATGAGTAACTTAAGGCAAGGTTCTAGTCACCTGGCTGGCCGGTGGTAGTTACCCTTGTATATACAACCATCACAGCCATGGGGATACCCTGTATCTCTCTACTAATTATAAGCTTTCGTCTTTCCAAATCAGTGAAAGACAAAACAATAAGGTTCAAGGGAGATGTCACTGAACACAATTACGTGATTCAAAGACGGATGTATAATTCAAGAGAAATTGTCAAAGCAGTCGTGGATGAGATCCTGAAGACATCTACATCTCAATCCACGTAGGATAATTAGATAAAGAGCGAACCAAATGCATCATAGTTGATCAGACCGTAATACAATAATTCTGATTAGACAATATGTTAGCGGGCATCCCCAATAAACATATGTCTCGAATCAAGCTCGATAAAAAAGCAAGCTTGCAAAAACTAGGCTGTAATAGCAGCATTGGTCAAGATAGTCAAAATGCAAGTATGCGAGATTTTTTTTTTGGAAAGGAGGCATAAGTAGTTCGAGTTTTGAGAGAATCAAAACCTTACCTGGTGTCATTGCTTATACAGTCATCCTACTATCTTCTATCCATTCGGCCTTAGTCGACTAATGGGTTATGGAACTCTAAATTCCATATTCTAGGTAAACCTATTAATGTCAGTCAATTACCCTGTCAATAGATCACAAGAACCACATAACGCTAGGTTGGGAGACATGCTACTCAACTTACAGAACTTCTACTAGTTTTGGCTTTGGATCATATGGGACATACATGGCATTTTTCTACCCTCTATAGTATCCTAAACTTGTAATCACATCTGAAGTCATTTCACCGAGAATTATGCCTCGCCCGAATACTCGACGGTGGTAAACCCTTGGTTCCGTGATTCAACTATGATATGCTATCAGGTACCCTACCTTATATTGACACAAGGTCAAAAGAGGTCAACAAGGATATAGTTTTAGAAATGATCCATAACCTACAACTCTTCGAAAGGATTTCAATTCTATGGGTTGTGCCTCGCCAGTGCGCTGCTGGCTGCAGTGAACCCACATTCTCCGCTCTCAAATAATTGACGACGGTGCGCTGCTGGCTGCAGTGAACCCACATTCTCCGCTCTCAAATAATTGACGACAGTGCGCTGCTGTCTAACCATTATTAGTTAACTAGCATTCTTTTAACTATATCCGTAAAATTCATGATCTTCTAGAGGTTCAAACAGGTTGACTAAAAATAAAGCGGAGGTAGTTGTCCTATCAGTCACAATACTTAAAATAAAAGAGTTAACATGGAGAAAATAACTAAAGACTTTCATATGTATTTCTATGGTTGAGGAAAAATCTCAAATCAATCTACCTCGAGATTCATATGCGAATAACAGAATTAGAAAATTTGAACTAATTCCTTACGGCAACATAGAATTTAAAACAGGCAATTCTAACTTATGATATAAGATTTATATCTAAATAAGGAAATTGAACAGTTTATCAAAATTAACGCCTTAATTATAGGCAAGCCTAACATACCAAGCGAATAGCACATCCACATTGGATCACACTGTCATATCAAAAGTAATAGTGTATCTATAGAGAGCTGGCAGATTATCTAAATTTAATGAACCCTTATCTAAATTGCATGGCCTTATCCTTAACTACCCAATGATTAAATTAATGAGGGACTCCTATTCCTAGTCATTCTTTTAAATCATTTTAATCCCAATTGTGAATGAGCATTTTCTAGGCGCAGGCTCGCAGCAGTACGACTAATATGGTACTACCGCGAGTTCGTATAATTTGCAAAGACTGACCTGCATGGGCCACCACAAAAACTTGTTACGACCCGTACCCTCTTTTTCGGATACGAGACGTGTCCAAGCCAGCCTATGCCGCAGAGTCGGCGGTAGAACGTTGTCACGGCCAAGATGCTCAAATCACAAAATATAACATTTGTTGTTCATTCACATTTCTAAAATTTATTACAACAGTTACAAGATTTATATTTAAAGAAAATACAAAGTTCTCACAATTAATGAAAATGATACAACTGCTATCTATTTCTAGGTTTCTGTCAGCAAGTACACCCGTATATCCCAAGCTAAGTGAATCCATGGCTAACATAAAAAATGTTGGTTTCCACTCAGGAATGGAACAAGTATACAAACCAACGGCAATGCGAAAATACAATAGAATTAACAAGACATAAAAATAACATATGAGATATGAAACTGGGAAGTACAGATGACATGGCACGGTGGAGAAGAAAAGGAAAAATAAATAAAAGACATCTACCTAGGTGGTGTGAAATATCATTTTCGACATGTGAACGGCTAGGGGATAAATCCGGCACCTGCACGTGTCGTGTACAGGTGTTATTGTTCACGAATAGACATCATGGGGATAGTTCTGGGTAGTCCACATGTCTACTAAGATATTTTCCCTTCCAACTACTCTGTGTGACGAGCGTGTCAACAAGCAGCAGCATATATGTATAGACATGAAATGAGAAGACTACTATGAATCGAAAAGCAATCAGAAAGTGCACTTGCCTGAGGTCCTTAGCTGGAGAAACCGATAGTACAACCACATCAAATGAGCCACTAAAGTCAACACATGCAAAAATTCTCCAGATGCTGAAATAAATATTTCCAACGTTCTCAGAATAGTCAAATTAGCTAGGATTGCCTATCCTTAAGTCCAATTCTGGACAAAGGGGCAAAACGGTAATTTTGGGCAAAAACGATGTCCGCCTTTGGACCCACTTTGTACAAAAATACGTGCCAGAGTCAACGGTCTCTAAAGTCATCAACCTATATGTCAATAGGTCCGATTTTCCGATACGAACCCAATCGTATGTCCAAAGTTAGATTTTGGCGGGCCGTGCACAAAATCGTCCGTTAAGTCGGACCGCGGGGCCTGCGAAACGGTGGTCCGATTCGACTGTCTCATAACTGGATCAAACTTGGCATACAGAACCAGAAAAATGATACGGTCCTGTTGGCGTAAGTTTCGTCTCGATCTGATGAACGTGCACAAAGTAATTGGGAAACTTGCACAGAGGCCGATACGGTGAATTTCGACGGATACCCATCAAATTCGTCGCGCACACGCGACCAATTTGAATTCCGTCAAAGCCCACACGTCCACGAAGCCGTTACGCACCTTTCGATGCTTTCAGTTCGCAACCAAGTTGCCCGGTTTGGCAGGATGCACGTGGTATCGGAGAATTTCTATATTTTCTAAACTATTTTGTTGCAGGTTTTTCTCGATTTTAGGAACGAATATCTCTGTCTATGATTAATGAAATTCAAATCAACGAAATAGGTTCTAAAGCCAGTCTAAAAAGTTGTTCAATTAGATTTTCTATTATGGTACTGGATCGATCTCCGAACAGGGGCTCTTGGACTGTTCTAATTCCTATTTTCGAACAGGTTTTCGATCGACTTCGGGTCGATCTCATGGACTGGTCGTGCAACCTTTATGAAATCTAATTGCTGTGGTTTTAAGGCGGTTATATTGGCTTCCCAAATCAATTTACGGTTCGTGAAACAATAGAGTATCGAGTGAAGGGTCATACCGCGAAGTTGAGTCGCTGCACTACACCTCGCTGCTGCTAACCCGTGCCTGTGCGCGGCTGATGCGCGCGCGTGGCCGGCCTCCGGCCAGCGACGGCTGTCCTCGGCGGCACGCAGTGCCAGGATGAGGTCGCCCATGGCTGGGTTCGGGGTTAGGGTTTTGAGTTCATGGTTTTTAGAAGTAGTCGATGAAGTTGCTCATAAATATATATATATATATATATATATATTTTATATATATATATATATATATATATATATATATATAATATATAATATATACCTCGATTGTAAACCGAACGGCTCTCGGTTTTGAAAGTTCGGTCAAAGGCTGGGCTCAGGCCTGAGACTCCTCTGCTCGGGCTGGGGGTCCTCTGTTTGGGCCGGTCTGCCCTGGCCTGGGCTTGGGGTTTATAGTTAGGCCGGGCTGGGCTCTGGATTTCCATTTTCAGAGACAAAAAACTAGTAGATAAGGAAAAATTAGAACCTATCGGTGCACAGACATTATTGCAACAGACCGTTAGAATGTACAAAGGTTAAGAATGTCTTCATGCAATGGACAAGAAAACATCAATACTAATTAATGGATGCAAAAAAAGAAGGGAACTATGAGGATCACAAAAATAGAGTTTGAAATACATAACAGATTTTATCTATAGGCAAATAGTAGGTCTCAGCATGATGCTGAACTTCTTGCAAGCCCCAAAGGAGAAAATGGAAACAAGTAGTTCTCACAATCTCTTTTACCTTCTTCTAGTAACAAAAGAGTCGATAAATTATAACGTTGGCATATCAGCATTCTCGATGTGAAAGTCTTATGGACACTGATATCCTGACATAAGCAACATCAGTGAAAAAAAAGACGGGCAAGAAACCAAAATCCTGATGAAACTCATGAATACATATAATTGGGAATAGTGATCTTAATCCTAAAATTTAGGAGTACTATAGGAGACTCTGTCTATTGTTATTCTGCTAATGAAGTTCAAGAAATTCTACATTTGCCAATTATATACCATTTTTTTTAAAAGTAACCATAATTTGGCATTTAAGGATTGGCTTTGAAAAATTACTAAGATTAGTAAAGAAAATACAGAAACATGTGAGAAGATGCTTAATATCCGTTGATATTTATTTATATATATATATATATATATATATATATGTATATATATATATATATATATAATATATATATATATATATATATCCTAGTATATTCATATGCCTAATTAAATATATACACTAATATAATATATATATAAATCCTAGTATATTCATATGCCTAATTATATATATATATATATATATATATATATATATATATAAATCCTAGTATATTCATATGCCTAATTAAATATATACACTAATATAATATATATATGTATATGCATCAATAAATCCTAATATATCCATATGCCTAATTAAATATATACACTCATATTTATATATTTATGTATACCTACACATGTACACCTACATATTTATTTATATATATAAACGTGCACAAATACACCGATATATACAATATATTCATATATGCAAACGTATGTACACATATATTTATATCTATGCATAAATAATATTCCAATAAAATTCTAAGTTCCTAAATACCATTTAAAAATAAATAATAATAAAATATTTAAAAAATTTTGGGAAGGGGAGCTACAATAAATTCTAGACAGCACGATCATTCGTCACTCCGAAATAGAAAGGGACGAGAATCAATGGTACGAGAAGACAAGAAAGAATAATCGAGAGCAAATACGAAGTTTTAAGGACGGTAGAGAAATTTCTAAAAAAATTCAAGGTAGTGTGGATTGAGATTTATAAGGGTTTAATCATATTCGCAGGCTCGTATCAGCACAGTTACGTAACCGATAAGATATGCTCTGACCTGCATGGGCCACAAAAAAACTTATCATGACCCGCACCCGCTTTTTGGGATACGAGTGCGTGCGCAAGCCAGCTACGTATCAAGTGGACTCCAGCCTAACTCGAATACGTATACGTTGTCCAGAATAGGGTATCATGTCAAATATGGTAAGTTAAACTATATCTCAATCCACGAGAAGAATATAAAACAAGAATAAACATTATAGTTCATGGTCTGCAGCCCACTAGCATATATGTCCGATTAGACTCCCAAGAAATAACATGAATCTATAAAACTAAGGTAACAAACAGAGTACAAATAACAGATGTAAATATGTAACCACAAAAGATACCTGAATCTGAAGTAATCAACCACATCATGATCAGCTAACTAACTCCGTGCAATCAGCTACCTGAAGAGATCATCAGGTCCTCAAAGGACTAGCAAGATACATAAAACATGCCTATCTAACAGTTTATCATGCATAAAAAAACTAGAATATAAATAGAAAGTACTAAGTAACACGAAAACATGACTATGATAACAACTACGCATAAATGAACTGCTGGAAGAAAACAGGCAAACAAGGGATCAACGGATACCAAACCCTCGCCCCGAGTGTGGACTCACAGGTTTGAACAAACTACTAACCCTCGCCCCGAGTGTGGACTCGCATGTTAGTTTAAGACAATCACCCTCGCCCCGAGTTTGGACTCACAGGTACAAACAGTCAACCCTCGCCCCGAGTGTGGACTCACAGGTTAAGAAAATCAAAACATGGAAATAGCACTTCAGTTTATAACGCACTCATTCTACGATATGACTCAATCAAGTATATATGAGAACAGATCTAATATGAACTATGATACCAACCATGAACAGAGACAGTATGTGAACGAGACTCGTAACTAATAAGCATAATATGTAACGCCCCAGTCCCAAAATATGTAGGACTAAGAACGTAGGCATGCCAGCTGTATACATACGAAGTACACTCCAACATATGGAAACCTCGTATGAATACATAAGCTGTAAAATACAGTAGAACCATAACTAATCTCATCCACGCAACATAAATAAATAAAAGACATCATATAAAGATAATAAATTGTCTTGATACAATATGTTGGACGGAGACAAATCCACTACCAATAAGTAAAAGAAAAATACATAAGAAAAGATATGAATTTGGCGAGCGAAGCGAAAACGATCCAAGCGCAATCATCCTCGAAAAATAGAGATAGTCACGGCTAGAGCTAGAACACCTGCGAAGACAATAGCACACACCTGGCGAGATAACCAGGTCCTCAGAGGGACGTAACAAGACACATAATATCATGCCATAAACTGAATAAAGTTAGCTCAACAGAAAACTATATATGACTAAACAGATAAAGGTTCTTAACCATTTTATGTGAAAATGCAATTTGAAGAAAACGTTCCACACAAGGGCTCCCGAAGCTAGAAACACGGCACGTTAGCGTTTCAACCAAGGCACTAGTGGCGTCTAGAGAAAAGTAAATGCACGGCCCATTAGCACTCGAGCGAGAACTAAGGGGCGTCTAGAGAAAAATAAATGCACGGCCACTAGCTCTTGGGTGAGTCACTAACGGCAGCTAGAGGAAATTAAATGCACGGCACATTTGTGTTTCAACCGAGGCACTAGTGGCATCTAGAGAAAAGTAAATAAATGCACGGCCACTAGTCTCTCGACTGAGTCACAAATGGCATCTAGAGAAAAGTAAAGGTGTGAAAGCCCCTGCGCCTAATAACTGTCATCACCCTCCCCATGCACTACTCGTGCTGAATCCACATCACGACACTCCTAATAACTGCTAAGTCGCTAAGTCTTCCAGACAACCATAACTATTTAGCAGTTATTGCCTATCGCACGGCATGTGCGCACCGATGGCCAGTCGATACGTACGTCCGAGATCTATATGAGACTCGTGACTCGTGATACGCAAGTGTCGGGCCAATGAATGCGACACAACCAAAGGTGGTCCCTTAACTCTAAGCCATATGCAACTAAAATATAATAATTTGCAAGTATAATTTATATTTTCTAGAATAAGTAAAAATATGCATGATATTGAGCAAGAAATTAAACAGTAAAGGCAAGGTGTCTTGCCTGATAGAGCGCCTGGTGTACTGCAATGATCAAGGTGGCACGATCTGCAACTTTGATGTAACAACTATGCAAGGTGACCTCGGATGGTGGCACGGACAGTTCCATCGGGTCCAGGACGGTCAAATTAGTTAGGGTGGTCATAAGGTAGGCTCGAGATGGGCGAAGGAATAGGAAGATTGGGATTGGTCATGGACATAAGGAAATTTTAAAAGAAAATTTGATAAATGATATGTATATGATTTTTGAAAACTATTTATTATACTTGAAAATTATATTACGCTAGCCAATTATGTCTCTAGATAAATACTTGAAAATATATAAAAGTCGCTTTTAGGCAAACACTCTAAATTTGTAAAATACGGTCTTGAGATAGAAACTATATTTTATGGGTCAAAATATTTTAGGTAATTATGTTGAAACTTATTTTTGGCCAAAAATACATAAATAAGATACTATTAATATGACAATATATTTAGAAATCTTTCAAAACAATGAGAACAAAATGATAATATAGGTATTAGTAGAACTAATAAAATAATAATGATAACTAATAACAAAATACTATTTTAAATAATATTAATAACAACAAATAAAATCTGTATTTAACTTCTATATTTATTTATACATAATAAAGTATAAATTTACCTATATATATAATATATAATCTTTTATCATACAAAAATATTAATAATTTATATTACTAATATTAGTATACTACAGATGTACTGGAACAAAGAGAAGGAAAATAATAATAATAATAATAATAATAATAATAATGATAAACTAATTAAAACAAAAAAAATAACAACAGAAAAAAAGCAAACAAACAACCTCTCCTTTCAAAGAAAGGAAAAAGAAAGAAAAAAAAATCAGTGACTTAATAGAGAGAGAGAGAGAAGGAAAGGGGCGATGGGTTGTCGGGCTTCGCCGCCGGCGCTCGGTGACGGCTCGGGCACGCGCAGGGCGGGGAGATCGAGGAGCAGAGGGGAGCGGTCGGAGCAAAAGGGGGCGGTGCTGAGGCGGTGGCTCGCCGGCGGTGTGGAGAACGGCGGAAGAAGAGGGTTTTGGGGGTTCGGGCTCGGCGTGGCGGGGGAGAGGGTGCGGTTGCGGTTACGCGGGTGCGGCGCTCGGCGCTAACGCCGGCGTCGAGGCTGGGGAAAGCCGGGAAGGAGTCAGAAAGGAGCGACGGTGGCGGAGTGCATGGGGATGCGGTGGCTGAGCGCGGCGGTCATCGCCGGCGCGGGCGGACGGTTCCCGATGGTGGCGCGGCCGACCGGAGGAGAAGACGGGGCTGCGGCGCTGGCTCGTGGGCGGCCCTAGAAGGTTTGGTTTTGATCCCTATATTATTATTTTTTTGGGGTTTTCTTGTTGTGTCGTGTCCTTGGACACCGGGGATAGGCTCTGCTGGTGGTTGTGGCAGATGGCCGAGATTTGGCCGGGGTCGGATGACGGGGTTTTGTTGGGCTGGTGATAGTCTGTGTTGGCTAGGTGGCTGGGATCCGACGGTGGAAGGAGTCGAGGTGGTGATGGTGGTGGTCTTGTGTTGGTCACGACGGTTGGGAGAGGTGGCCGCGGCGGCGACGATGGTAGTGTTAATGGTAATGATGAGAGCAGTGCTGCCATTGGTGGTCGTGGGGATACTGGACAGAGTCGGACGGCTGCTATGTTGGGGGTGTGGTGATGGTTTATGGATTAGGGCTGATTGTATCATTCGTATCAGTTTGTTGATACGGACACGGAATTGAATTGGGTGTCCGGTGTGTCGGATACGGGAGAGGATGATGTAAATGTAATAAAGTACTTGAAGGAAAAGGATGGACATGGACACGATGCACTCATACTATGGTTGTGGAATTTGGAGGAATATTTCTTCTGGAGGAGTATCTGCCTATTTATAGGATGTGGGAATTCCCAATTGGATATTAATTCGGATTATTTAAAACCCAAAATAGATAATTCATAATTAATTTTAAATCAATCGACAGCTATTCAAGATATATCAGGTCAGGTTATCATATCAAGTGTACTGGTCAGGAGTGCGCCACGATGGGCCACTTATCAGGTCATGCTCAATTATCAATTCCAAACATATACAGTAAATTCATGATTATCAAGTTCAGGAAAAAAAAGGACGTAAAATATCTAATAAAATAACAATATACAGGGCTATAGAAGAGCAAAGCTTAAAGAATTAAGACCAAAACTCCAAGAGCCAATGGGTTAAGCAAGGGGTCAGGGGTCAGCGTACACAAAAGTCACGCACGCTCAAGGGAACAGCGTACATGAAAAGTCACGCACGCTCAAGGGAGCAGCGTACATAAAAAGTCACGCACGCTCAAGGGAGCAGCGTACATGAAAAGTCACGCACGCTCAAGGGAGCAGCGCACGCTCAAGGGAGCAGCGTACATGAAAAGTCACGCACGCTCAAGGGAGCAGCGTACATGAAAAGTCACGCACGCTCCAGGGAGCAGCGTACATGAAAAGTCACGCACGCTCAAGGGAACAGCGTACATGAAAAGTCACGCACGCTCAAGGGAGCAGCGTACATGAAAAGTCATGTACGCTCAAGGGAGCAGCGTACATGAAAAGTCACGCACGCTCAAGGGAGCAGCGTTCATGAAAAGTCACGCACGCTCAAGTCTGCGTACGCACAAAAGCACGCACGCAGGAGACACGCTTCCAACAGGAAGCGTATCTAAGGCTTAGTGGCGTAAGCTAAGAAGCTCTACACACTGCTCACTATCTTCTCCAAACAGCAAGAACACCATGGATGAACCCAAGGCTTCAAAAGTTCAGAACTTGGCCATCTGAACTCAAAATCCGGATTTCCAAAGTTCCAACTGGAGTGAAACTGAATGCTCTACCACATGGAAACATCAAAAACCAATAAAATCCAACTTAAGAAGCTCAAACCATGCAAAATCCGAAAATAAAAATAACTTAGATCTATCACAATGGAGCCTCCAAATCACAAAAACCCAAGTTCTAATGTTGATCACCATGTCCTAATCTAGCAAATGGACAAGGAAAAAGAGGGCGCTCATGTAGTAGCAAGGTGCACTTGCCTAGGGTTGGGAGAGTTGTGTAGAGGAAGGAGAAGAAGAAGAAGAAGGAAATAAATGGTGGTTATGAGGAGAGAGAAAATATTGGTGGAGTTATAAAGAGGGGGAGTTGTGGTGTGTTGAGGGTGGAGCATAGGCTATAGTGATCCAATACTCATTAAATCAAACCAAACCAACCCAAAACCAATTAAAACCGAGCCAGGACAAAACCCAAAATACGAGAAATATCGAAATTCCACAAGTCGAGAAAAATAAAAATATATGCCAAAATCCAGATACGGATATAAATACGAAATACGAGAAATATGAAAAAAATGAGGGTGACAGTAGGCGACCGCATGGTGGGTGGTTTCTCAGTAAGTCGTATAAAGATAGTCTTCGTAAGCCGCATAGGGTAGACTCTGCCTGAGCCGCATGAGGTGGCCTCTCTCTGCGCCGCATGGGGTGGCCTCTGCCTGAGCCGCATGGGGTGGCCTCTACCTGAGCCGCATGCGACTGTCCACGTGTCAAGGTCGCATGAAGGATTTTGGGGTTTGATGGATCATCTCAGAGATTTTCTTCGTTTCCCTAGGAGTCTACCATTATGGCAAAGTCCTTATTCCAGCTTTATGTCAGAGCCGTCAGTTCTCCTTTACGTCAGAGCATTAAATAGGGCCATTGCTTAATGGCCAATTATAGAAGCGAACCGCAGAAGGCCACGTGGTGTTGCTTGAGGCGCATGTCCAAGCTGGTGACTTTTGAACCGCATGACTCTCTTGAGCCGCATGAAGCTCGTCTGTTTTTGAACCGCATGGGTTTTTCTGTTATGAGCCGCATGGGCAATCATGTTTTTTTCTAAGCTTCTATAAGACCCCCTTCAAAGTTTTCAATTTGCAAAATTGAAATACTTTGAATAAGAAGCATGATCATATAAAAATTCTTCGGGCCGCATAGGATGTTCTGGCCGCATGGATGTCTCAGCCGCATGGCTTCCTCGGCCGCTTGGCCATCTGAGCCGCATAGGCTGTCTGGCCGCATAGGCTCCTTGCAACGTCCTCATGCTACATGTGCAAATCTTTGCATTAATTGCCTTTGATTTGAGCCGTCTTTTTGGGAGGGAATCCCAAGATTTTAGCTTTGATAACTGAAGAGTCGGTTCATTGCACATAGATCGATGCGTCGATCTATGGGTTTTGCCTATAAATAGTAGCGTATTTTTGGAAAGAAGACTTCTTAACTTTCTGCTCTCGCCCTAGCTTTCTTGTCTTCGTCTTCCTTTTCTGATCATCAGTAATGGCTTCCAAGTCCTCCAAGGTTACGGCGAAGACTGCGATGAGGGTAAGGATTTGGGAAAGTCATATACTTCGAAACCCTAACAACGACTCTGTTGTATGGGAGTTGTCTTAGTGGGCCATATAAACACTTTACGAACTGGACCGCATGGTGGCCCTTTGAACAGATCCGCATGAGCCCCTCTGAATCGAGCCCACACAAGTTTGTCCAAATCGGGCTGCCTGATGCTGTACTGTATCGAGTCGCATGAGCTCCTCTTTTGGACTGTGCCGTATAAGGCTCTGACCATCTTTTGACCTTGTTTTTTTATATCTTTGATTCTTGCAGCAACCCTGCCGAAAGCTGAGATCATTATGAAGGAAGAATTGCTGCCCCCTTTCAAACAAGAATCATTGATTGTTAAGGAGGAGGTAACACCAGAAGCGGAAGAACAGAAAGGAGAGCTGGCGCCCATTGCTGTAAAGGAGGAGCCCCAATCTGACGGCGGTAGTATTAGGAGTTCCGATCTTCCTATTTGGGATGAGGATCTTGTTCAAGTACATCCTTCATATGCAAAATGGTTGAGGGATTGGTATATGTGTCCCCGCAACTAGGATTTGTGGGCTCTCACAAATGTCCGTCTTTGTTTTGATACTTCTGTCAGTCTTTAGCTGCGGTTTATGTCTTACTTCTTTTGGACATCGATGTAATCTCTTTTCCTTTTGTCTGAATGAAATGATAGAGAACTTTTTTGGCTTGCTCGTGAGATGTAGTCATGTGAATGTCACCGCCTTTGAATGACTGGGATACCTTCGCTCTATTCTTTGTTTTGTAGTAGTTGCCCCAATGAGAGACTTTTTGTGGACCTATTATCCTTGGCGTATCCTGATTCTGGATACAGATAATAAGTTGGATGGGGATACCTAGAATAATTCTACGGTAAGGTGGTCATAGATATTCCGGGTATCAGAAGAACGAATGCCATGGAGCAGCTGGGCTTCCGGGGCATGATGAGAAATGATGTGCATGTATTAGGAAACTTAGTACAGCATTTGTGGTCAGCAGAGGACATTTGTGGGCCTATTATCCTTGGCGTACCTTGGTTCAGGATACGAATAATAAGATGATGGAAAACCATCATACTTACTGAGAGGTAATGAGGACATGGCAAGTATGGGGGTTTTACCGCAGAGTCTTTCTACTCAGAGGTAATGAGGACATGGCAGGAGTGGACTCAACGGAGGATATTTGTGGTCAACAGAGGACATTTGTGGACCAATTATCCTTGGCGTACCCTGGGGTTTTTTTGGGTACAGATAATAAGTCGGGAGAGGACAAACATATTTACTCAGAGGTAATGAGGACATGGCAAATATGAGGGTTTCTTCAATGGAGCCTTCCCACTCAGAGGTAATGAGGACATGGCAGGAGTGGGCTCCACAAAGAGGTATATAGGACGACTCAGAGGTAATGAGGACATGGAAGTTTTATGTAGAGGGGTGATTTGTTTTTGGTGGAAGTAAAACGACTCAGAGGTAACATCGACGTGGTCGTTTTGAAAATTTTGTGGATCTGTTACCCTTTTTGTGCACTTAGAGTGCCGGTAGTGGATCATGAGGGAGGAGCTCTTTCAGAGAAATAAGTACAGAGGTATGGTCATACATGACTTACTATCTGAAAGAGTGACCGAAATGTAAGTTCAGAGGCACCTGCGGGTACATAACTCGATAATCTGGAAGATTGTGAATGTGAGTTCTGTCATGCCCCGATTCGTAGAGTCATTTATTAACATATTTGATCTCTTGAAATCGATCGTCCTCGCTTGGGCGTGATGCCGTACAAGTCTGGTATTGCACTTGTGCAAGGCAAAGATGATACATAGGGATAATTCTTCAAATAGGAACACATTGCAGCGGCAGAAGCAGACAAATTGAATTAAATGAGGACAATCTTTTCCATTGAATAGAAGTACATCACCTCTTTATGGCAGTGGAGATAAAAGGACAACTTGAAGTCACACAGAGACATATAGAACTTTATTCTCTTTATTGATAATCGAAGAAGAGTACAAGACTTGTATTGAAGTACAATGTTTACAACACATCTTACTTTACAATGAAAGCCAACTGAACAATGCTATACAGCTTACATTTGAAACATGGATACATTGGATTACAACTCGATATACTAACTTGGCTTACAATCTCACTGGTACAACTGATTACAATATTCCATACATTATGCCCTTTATAAACAGAAGACATCATCTTGTGCAAGGAGAGCTTCTGTATGCCCAACAAATCTTCGATGCCGCGGAACCAATCAAGCCAAATCTTCGTGTGTAGAATATCCCAAGCAAGAGCACCTGCCCACAAAACGTGGGTTAGCACATCATCTATGCACTGGCGAGTAGAATCCAACCCACTCGCATAAACCAACATTTAAGTGATCATTTAAGCAAGCATTTATTAGTATGATCTTTCTACTTGGGGCCTAGCATCAGTTTACAGTTCATGGGTAATAATCAGAGTGAAGCATGTAAACATATTCTTAATAGCATTCATGTGGACACATCATTTTAGCATTCTTCGTGTTATCATGCAAAGGCATCATTGAGGCATACTAGGTGTTATCATGAAAAGGCATCATTGAGACATCGTTAACATTAACATCTTAAACATGGTATGACAGTTCTCACTTCAAGCATCACTTAGCATGTATGTTGTGTTTTGAGCAATGATTATAGCATGGCATCTTTCTAGCATACTCAATTTAACATGTTAAGCAGGATCTCATACTGAAAGGCTACATACAGCATCATTTACTTATTTGGAACATAAGCACGCAAGTTAAACCAACACATATATTGAATTATCACGTTTAAGTGATTTCTTATCGATAGCCGACTCCCTCGTACCTGCACAAAATACAGGATAATATGATATTCTTACTCTGTCTGCACAAAATATTCATTAGCATGCATCCTGACTACATGACCACTGGTGGTTGTGCACCATATCGACGTGCCATATAGGACTTCATAGGGTATGGGATGTGCCCTTCACCAGGTTGCGAGCCCGAATGAGGATCCCAATACCGTGCTACCAAAGCACCAATTCCTCCTAGGCCGACTCGATCCCACCGCCGCGGGTATCGTTCGAGGAAATCCTTGTATACAAGTACGTCTATGGTCATGCGAATGCGTGTCCGACCCGATCGTGTTCGAAGTCGCATGATACAATAATAAGATAAGAAAAGGCAACAGTTCATCATCTCCTTTTTCTAATATTTCCACCTGTTCACTTGGTGATCTCAATGATCCCAAGCCTCATCATTTTTCATTGCATCAATCATTGCAACATTTCTCATATCATTCCTTTCTAAGAGGAACAAATAGCATTTCATTCATACCGATAGGACCTGCATCATTTCATTCATATCATAGGGACAATATTCTTTCTTTTATTGCTTATAAGGAAGCAAGCAACAGCAACAGTTATGCAGAATGTACATAATTCTAGTGTTTTATTCAATTCTTTGTGTTAATAGCATAGCCAGTTCATTACTCATGTATCATTCTCGTAGCATCTCATTACTCAAGTGATTCATTCATTTCATCAAGATTAAGCATAAGAGACATTATCGATTCATTCTCAGGCATCAAGTTACATTAGCAGTTCGAGTATGATTCAATCAGCAGTTCAATATTTATGTCTTATTCATTTCAATAATCCACAACATAGGCATCTCTATTATTCAGCAACTAAGACATGGAACATTTAGGGACAATTCATAGCATCACATTATTCCATTTATTAAGCATGTAGGAATAAGGAGGAAGGAGGACAGTTCCACTTGCCTGCACGAAAGGGTCTTCCTGCTCAAATCCCGCTAAGCGTAGCTCCACCAGCGAGCCACGTTCCAATACCCATTCCGTCTAGCCAGCTAAGAGAGACTACATCAGTCTCAACTCTCTTGATCTCCAACACAAGTAACGGTCCAACATTCTGATCCCATCCAACAAGCCAACCAAATGCCTCGTGTGGAGCGGGGCATTACATAATATACCACTCAAAAAAAGTTTCGTCCTCGAAACTTAAGAAAACAACTCATCTACTAGATTCACTTAATCACAATGAGTTACTCATTCAGCTTCAATTCAATATTCATTTCAGCCCACTCGGTCATTTCAAAATAGCTATCCAACAGTATCATTTTAATCAATCAACGATTCAATCCATCTTTCTCTTTTTCCAAATACTTGCAACTTCTCATTGATTCACCAATATTTTTCTTTCATTCTATCTTGGTCGCAACACATCACTTCATTTGGATCCATACACATATTTCAGGCGTCCCCAAAATATATGTATTTCAGCCAAAGTCTGCGCTAGTGCGATAAATTCTTCCAACAATATTATCTCAGTCGTAACCTATCACTTCGGCTGGATCCATACACATATTTTAGGCGTCCCAAAACATATGTACTTCAGCTAACTTCCATGATAGTATAATTCAATTAGCCATGATATAACTCTCTTTCCCAAATCAGACTTAGCATCCTTTCAATTGACTTATCACTTTATTCACTTGTCACAATCACTATCTTTCAGGGACAACTCTCTATCCAAGCATAATATTTTAACATTCGGTCAAGGGTCCAATCTTAGATCCAATCATATCAAGAGTTCACAATATGCAATTATATTCCTTTCCAAATCCAACAATATTTCTCACCGAGGCAATTCATCTTTTCTAAAAGATACAATCCGATATCACCAACTATCGATTATCCAGTCAGGGTATAATTCTATACAACAGTCAAGGTTAACCCAGCTACCCGACTATAGATACCTATCCAATATTTTCGTCACGAGTAGTCAATTCCATCTCATATAATAATTCACTATTCGATACATACAAATCAAGTCTCATCCCACGATTCCATTTCCCGCTATAGGCCGACACATAATCCTCAAGGGTCAAACATCTCTAAGGTTCATATTGGAGCATATACTTACAACTTATCATTCTTAGATCATACTCATCACCATCTCTCGTTCAATGCCACAAGGTCATTCTATGGGTCGCCAATGGCCATCTATTATTCGGTCCAGTCTCAATGGTTAGCTATACCGACAGCTATACCTAATCATTCAGGTGACTTCCCTAGAGTGGACGGCTACTAGGGATCATGCTAGTTTCTTTCTTAGGGCCAACAAGCAACCGACAGCTCTAAGGAACTCTACCCAAACCTATGGGTATCAACTCAGTCTGAATACTAATCTCTATTGTCGGCTATGCCAACAATTAGTAAGTCCTCAATTGGTCACTAAGGCCAAGTCTATCTATCCAAGGTCTTCCTCAAGAAATAATTCCCACAGAGGCTCATTCTAGACTTACCCGACGATCGACTAAGATCGATCTATCAACATTACGGTCAATCCCAATCCGACATACGATCTTCATCGTTCCAATAATCCATCAAGTAAATTCCCAATGATCCAAATTTCTATTCCAATTCCTTTGTACCCACATAAACCCATAAACCAAGGTTAACTATTCATGGGTCATCAATCCCGATAGTTTTAACATAACTATGGAATCATACTATTTGGTCTGTATGACAAAGTCACACCACTAAATCATAAGCCAACAATCTATATTCCAACCAACAGTCACATATACCGACATTATCCAACACGTTTGTAATTCCTCAATCCTATTTGTTTCTCAATCATCAAACTATCTTATGGCATTCTTAAATCTCTTTCTTTTCCCAGCCGTCAAAATCTCATACGAACATTCTTAAAATTCTCTACCTCAAGGGTCGAGTAGTTCATGCCATTCAATCCGACAATTTATGTATCAATTAACCATCCTCTATGCAACACAAATATTCAGGGTTGCTACTTGTCACTTTTCTGGTACAATTCAATTCCTGAGCATACATGCACATGAGCAACGAATATCCTTTGGTGATCTAGATGGGTTCACATCTATTACACCTTAGGGTCAAGGCACAATCTCTAATATTCTTTTGGTTCATCGACAATATTTCTAAAACTTTCAGTTTAGCAACCAACTTTGTATTAGCCACATTTAATTTACATCCAACCAAATCGAAGTCAACATTCAGATGTTCTAAGCCACAACATTCTCTAGCCAAATCCATTTACCCATAGCATACTAACGGTCTTACTTGTCTGAGTCATCAATCGACTAAACAATTTCTAACTAAGCCACCCGTTACAATTTCCGAAAATCTCACTACCAACATAACATCACTGTCAAGGGACACTCGAGTCATCTAGCCATAATACATGACTCCCAGCTAAGTCTCGGCACTACCCAGTACTCGCAGATAGTCTCATTGCTATCCTATGGAAAGGGTCAACATACATCTCGTTCTGAGGTGGTAGAGGCAATATACCACTCAGAAATGAGGCCATCCTTAAACAATACAAACCCAATTCTATTCCGGACATTCGTGATCTATGATGATCATAATACTTAGCCAACATCTCGGGATCTCAATAGTATAAGCCATCATTCTTAGGGTCTCGAAAGCACTTAGCAACACACATGAGTCAATTCACCAGTTCAGTCAAACTCATCCATCAATTATTTCATTCATAATTCTTTTCCAATATCACATGCAATTCTCATCTTGTCGCAGCATACATAGCCACCTTTCTTTATTCCCACAATTCCAAACATCATTCATACTATAGCATACTATGGCATCGAGTCATTGTTAGGTTATTTGTGTCCAAACCAACAAAAATTATTCATTCAGGGGCATCACAATGTATAGACTTATTGTATGGAACATCCAGTGAGCAGCCAAGAGGGCCAACGAATTTTCACAAACAAGCAACATATGATGATTGCAGAAGGACGACAGCATAATCGCAGAAGCAATCTTTGATTTAATCTCGGAAGCAACGTTGAGTGATCGGGAAAGCAACTTTGGTTAATCGCCGATGCAACTTTGATTTGAAATGAATCAAAGAAGAGACCAAGGACGTAAAGCCGTGCTCTGATACCAATTTGTCACGCCCCGATTCGTAGAGTCATTTATTAACATATTTGATCTCTTGGAATCGATCGTCCTCGCTTGGGCGTGATGCCGTACAAGTCTGGTATTGCACTTGTGCAAGGCAAAGATGATACATAGGGATAATTCTTCAAATATGAACACATTGCAGCGGCAGAAGCAGACAAATTGAATTAAATGAGGACAATCTTTCCCATTGAATAGAAGTACATCACCTCTTTATGGCAGTAGAGATAAAAGGACAACTTGAAGTCACACAGAGACATATAGAACTTTATTCTCTTTATTGATAATCGAAGAAAAGTACAAGACTTGTATTGAAGTACAATATTTACAACATATCTTACTTTACAATGAAAGCCAACTGAACAATGCTATACAGCTTACATTTGAAACATGGATACATTGGATTACAACTCGATATACTGACTTGGCTTACAATCTCACTGGTACAACTGATTACAATATTCCATACATTATGCCCTTTATAAACAGAAGACATCATCTTGTGCAAGGAGAGCTTCTGTATGCCCAACAAATCTTCGATGCCGCGGAACCAATCAAGCCAAATCTTCGTGTGTAGAATATCCCAAGCAAGAGCACCTGCCCACAAAATATGGGTCAGCACATCATCTATACACTGGCGAGTAGAATCCAACCCACTCGCATAAACCAACATTTAAGTGATCATTTAAGCAAGCATTTATTAGTATGATCTTTCTACTTGGGGCCTAGCATCAGTTTACAATTCATGGGTAATAATCAGAGTGAAGCATGTAAACATATTCTTAATAGCATTCATGTGGACACATCATTTTAGCATTCTTCGTATTATCATACAAAGGCATCATTGAGGCATACTAGGTGTTATCATGAAAAGGCATCATTGAGGCATCGTTAACATTAACATCTTAAACATGGTATGACAGTTCTCACTTCAAGCATCACTTAGCATGTATGTTGTGTTTTGAGCAATGATTATAGCATGGCATCTTTTTAGCATACTCAATTTAACATGTTAAGCAGGATCTCATACTGAAAGGCTACATACAGCATCATTTACTTATTTGGAACATAAGCACGCAAGTTAAACCAACACATATATTGAATTATCACGTTTAAGTGATTTCTTACCGATAGCCGACTCCCTCGTACCTGCACAAAATACAGGATAATATGATATTCTTACTCTGTCTGCACAAAATATTCATTAGCATGCATCCTGACTACATGACCATTGGTGGTTGTGCACCATGTCGACGTGCCATATAGGACTTCATAGGGTATGGGATGTGCCCTTCACCAGGTTGCGAGCCCGAATGAGGATCCCAATACCGTGCTACCAAAGCACCAATTCCTCCTAGGCCGACTCGATCCCACCGCCGCGGGTATCGTTCGAGGAAATCCTTGTATACAAGTACGTCTATGGTCATGCGAATGCGTGTCCGACCCGATCGTGTTCGAAGTCGCATGATACAATAATAAGATAAGAAAAGGCAACAGTTCATCATCTCCTTTTTCTAATATTTCCACCTGTTCACTTGGTGATCTCAATGATCCCAAGCCTCATCATTTTTCATTGCATCAATCATTGCAACATTTCTCATATCATTCCTTTCTAAGAGGAACAAATAACATTTTATTCATACCGATAGGACCTGCATCATTTCATTCATATCATAGGGACAATATTCTTTCTTTTATTGCTTATAAGGAAGCAAGCAACAGCAACAGTTATGCAGAATGTACATGATTCTAGTGTTTTATTCAATTTTTTGTGTTAATAGCATAGCCAGTTCATTACTCATGTATCATTCTCGTAGCATCTCATTACTCAAGTGATTCATTCATTTCATCAAGATTAAGCATAAGAGACATTATCGATTCATTCTCAGGCATCAAGTTACATTAGCAGTTCGAGTATGATTCAATCAGCAGTTCAATATTCATGTCTTATTCATTTCAATAATCCACAACATAGGCATCTCTATTATTCAGCAACTAAGACATGGAACATTTAGGGACAATTTATAGTATCATATTATTCTATTTATTAAGCATATAAGAATAAGGAGGAAGGAGGACAGTTCCACTTGCCTACACAAAAGGGTCTTCCTGCTCAAATCTCGCTAAGCGTAGCTCCACCAGCGAGCCACGTTCCAATACCCATTCCATCTAGCCAGCTAAGAGAGACTACATCAGTCTCAACTCTCTTGATCTCCAACACAAGTAACGATCCAACATTCTGATCCCATCCAACAAGCCAACCAAATGCCTCGTGTGGAGCAGGGTATTACAAGTTCAGCGGTACCGGAGGGTACATAACTCGGCAATCAAGAATTTGGAGAATGTGAGTTCAGCGGTACCAGCGGATACATGACTCAATAATCTAGGATTTTTTGAATGTGAGTTCAGCGGTAACGGCGGGTACATAACTCAATAATCTGGAATTTGAAATATGAGTTCAGCGGTACCGTCGGGTACATAACTCGATAATCTGGAATTTGGAATATGAGTTCAGCGGTACCAGCGGGTATATAACTCAATAATCTGGAATTGGGAGAATGTCGTTTAGACATAATATTTCTTCAGGAAATTGCCGTTGACGGGCAACATGAGCAAGTCTCCATTTTGTTTTACGAGGCGGTAAGCACCGTTGGAGAATACGGCCTCAATGACAAATGGACCTTCCCATTTCGGCTGGAATTTGCCGGCGGTTTTGTGAGTCATGACCATCGGCCTCCGAACTGCCAGAACGAGATCGCGCACTTGGAATGTTCTGATTTTAACCTTCTTGTTGAAGGCTTCGGAGATGCCTGCTTGGTATAGCTCGATTCGTTGTTGAGCTAAGAGGCGCTTTTCATCTAAGGCCTCTAACTTTTGTAGCCGGCGACGATAGTTATTGTCTGTCGTCAATTGGTAAGTGAGAGCGACGCGGAGCGAGGGTATTTGAGTCTCCAATGGAAGAACTGCCTCACTCCCGTACACCAGGGAGAATGGTGTTTTCCCTGTGGCTGTTCGGACTGTAGTACGGTACGTCCATAAGAATTCATCAAGCTTCTTGTTCTAGTCACGTTTGTTGGACGATACGAACTTCTTGAGAAGTTTGATGATGGTTTTATTGAATGCTTCTGCCAACCCATTCGCTGCCGGATTGTATGGTGTTAAAGCAATATTCTGGATGCGGTGCTTGTTGGTGTCAGGCGATGCATAGGAATACGGAGATGATGTAACAGACTCTTCAGGATGATGCTTATGGAAGAACCAGGATCAATGTGCATTCGATCCATCTTTACGTCATTGATGTATCCAGTGTAATATAATGGTCGATCGTGCAGGTTGGTTTTGAAGAGCATATCCTGTAGAGTGAAGACAATGTTGGGCATTGCTCCTGTGCAAGCGCTGTCTTAGAGATTTACAGGTGAGCTCTATCCAGTGAGGTTGACCTGAGCCAGATAGGCGTCGACATTCTGGAGTGCATCGGTCAAAGCCGCGCGAACATCCTTTAAGAGTCTCAGGAGCTCGTATAATGATAATTTGGCCGATGTATTGGCAAATTGTGCCAAGATGTCGAAGTTGTAGGGCCTCTCCAGCCCCGGGGGTGCCTCTTTTCGGATGGATTTGTCAAAGCGAGCCTCCTTCGGCCTAGGCTTGTCGGTCGTTGGAGGTTGAGAAGGTCCTGGAGCGTCAGCAGTAGCTGGCTGATGATCTTCAGCCGAGTTATCAGCTACAGGTTGGGATTGTGCCCCAGACCAGGTAACGACAGCCGTGACTTCTTCGACATCAGTCGAGATTGTGTGGCAGGATCTGACTTTTCCACTCTTCTTCTTGCGAATGAAAGGTGGTGTGGACTGAGTCACTTCAAGTACCAGGTCCGGATGGACCCACATGACCTCCTCCCGTGATGTGGTGAGGGCACTAGACCAGCAGCCTGATCCCGAGGAGGTGGAAGATTAGCAATCTCCATTGTCGCCAGAGGGATGGGTACCACACCGTCTTGAGTCTCTGTTGGAGGGAAGCTGTCGAATTGTACAAACACCATGTTGGCCGCCACAGTTACCTCCTCGAAATTGATGGCCAGATCCTTCGAGTCGATGAGATGTTGGATGTATCGTTTCAATTGGTAGCAGTCGTACGTAGCATGGTGGACGTAGCGGTGGTAATTGCAGTACTTTAGGCTCTCCATCTGCCGGTCGAGGTTCCTGTCTTGGTGGAGGGAGCTGAATTCTATCTCCTTGTATGAGCATGTTCAAGATGTGCTTGACATGACCGTCTTCGAAGGAGTAAGTCATTTGCGGTCATTGTTTGTCTGCTGGTTTTAACTCAGGTTGCTGGGCTGTGTCGGCCACCATAGCCTGCTTGCCCTTGTTGTCCCGATTGTTGGAGGAGTTACCACCATTGTTGTTGTTGGTATTAGGGCTCTTGCCCTTTTCCTCTCCCTCCGAGATGTGCAATCCCAGTTGGCGAGCCTTCTTCAACATGTCTTTGGCGCTAGTGGCACTGATGATAAATGTCTTCCAGTCTTTAAGTTGACTTCCACCCATCCAGAGGCTGATTGTTGGAAGCAGCCTCTTTTGGCACATTTCAATTAAGGAGGAATCTGGATTACCGGACGACAACTTCATGGCGGTTTGGCAGAACCGCTCAATATAGTTCCTTGTCAGCTCTTTCTCCCCTTGAACGATGTCTATAAGGGTGGACATTGTGATGTCCTGTCCTACTTCGTAGAATCTCTCCAAGAACATGCGCTTGAAGCTGGCGAAGGGGTGGATGCAGTTGTCTGTCAGGTTACGGTACCAGTCGAAGGCGACCCCTTCCAAGGCCCCGATGAATAATCGTATAAGGATGGCATCGTCATGGGGCAGATGGTCGGTGGTGACCTCGAAGTAAGTGATGTACCGACTTGCGGAGGTCTTTTCATCGTATGGATTGATGTTGAACGGCTTATATCTTGGTGAGAAGGGGACATCCCTCCATGCAGTAGGGTATGGTTGCCGTATCCTGAGGTCTTGACAGTTTTCTCGGGCGTGGAACATAGCCCGGAGCTCCTGGACCTTTTTTCTTGCCTCCATGGCCTCGTCTACAGCGGTAGGAGCCAATATTTCAGGAGGAGTATTGCCCGGGTTTGGTGCCGCTGTGTTTGAGTCTGCATTGACCGCGGGACCCAAGTTTGTTTGGCCGGGCGTTCCTCCTTGCAGAGTAGGGAGGGCTGCTTTGATCTCGTCCACAGATTTGACCAAAGTGCGCAGTATGTCCTCCAGAGTGTCAATACATTAGCGATCACTGGGACCATCATGTTCGTCGTTTGTCATGAATACTATCCTAACATGAGTAGAAGTGGAAGGGACGGTGGATGACGTACACTCCGAATCATACCCCTGTAACGAGAAGTCATCGTGGTATGTGGGAATGTCTTCCTCTAGTTCGGATTTAGAAGGAACAGTACCCCCAGCTTCCGAGTTCGCCTCCTCTTGGGAATTGTAGACGTCCTTGGGGACGTCGGGATTTGCTGCATCTAATGGGAGAGTTGTTTCCCCCAGCTCGTCTTCTTGGAACATCGAATTGTCGTAAATGTTCGGAGGAGTGCTACCTCCAGTTCCGACAACCCCCAGTGATATGGACGATGAATCTCCCACTGTAGCAGACTTTATCTTTGAACGGGTACCTTGGAAAACTTCGGTGGTGGGCAACCGCTTAGACGATAGTCTCTTAGTCATAGTGGTTGAAATCTTCGGACTGGAAACATTTGCCTTCTTCCCTCTCCCATCGGCGAGGACTTTCTGAGTATAGTTGCAGGAGACGACGGAAAGTGCCTCATCCTCTGAACATGGTTGTTGCAGTCTTTGGACGACGAACAACCAGTCTTCTCGTACCGTCGCGTTATTACAATAGCAGTTGACGATGATTTGTGTGTAGTGACGTCCGTGGGAGGACTCTTTGCACCCCCGAGGCCCCCTCTCTTTTCTTGCGCTTGTGGAGGATATCCTCACGCAAGTCAGACGGGTCTGAAACGACCATGTTTGCTCCCTAGATTTTGGGAGACTTTTGGGAACCACTCTGTTCGTCTGCCGCCGGGGGCTGGACTCGAGTGGTTCTGTACAACTTCCGATCAGAGGCCCGCATAATAGTATGTAGAACGCTCGGATGGTCAGAGGTCGGGTCAGCGGACTGAGCTTGCCAAGCTCGCGCTGCCCTAGACTTTTTCACTCTAGTACGCGAGGGCACATAATAGGAAGAGTCTAAGCAGTGCTGGAGAGAATCAAACAAGTTTCCTCGGGAGTACGAGAGATCAGGAGCATAGGAGAGGCGATCGAAGACTGAGCTACGTGGAGCAGGCGGCATGCGGTTGGAATCAACAATCTTCATGTGGCTGGCAGTCGTAGCCGCATGGGCTTTCTTCATGCGGCTGAAAGTCTCAGCCTCATAAGTCTTCTCCATGCGGCTGGGAATCCTGGCCGCATGAGTATTATGCATTCGGCTGGCAGTTTCAGCCGCATGGTCGGTTTCGGTCGCATGGTCATCATGCATGCGGCTGGAAAGTTTGGTCACATGAGTCATCGTCTTGCGGCTAGTGCCTTTGTTCGGCTTCTTCCTGGAGCACATAGAATCACTCTTTGCCCCTGCAAGTCCAGCATCGTAGTACTTTCCTCTATCGGACTTGGGGACAACAGAGTCTTCTATGGCTTGAAGTGGGGCCGCATGAGAGTTGCCTACGCCATCTTGGGTAGCAGAGAGTGCTCCGTCCAGAGCTTGGGGAGGAGCAAATGATTTTGGCCTCCACTCCCTACGAGCCTTTTTTGTGTCGGTTCGCTTCTGGACCGGGCCAGCGATTCCGTCGGAGAGTATTTCTTCAAACGCCTGTTGGTCGAAGCGGACGACCATCTTCTGTTGTGTGGAGCCAAGTTTGGCTGCATCCGATTGTGTCACCAACTCCTCAGCCGTGGAGAAGTTTGTCCCTAGCAAAGTCGCCATCGTGTTTGCCATAAAATATAAAGAACAGAATAATTATCGAAGGACTGGACATTTACTTCACAATACAAACTCGCTAGTACAAAGAAAGCCTAGGGACGAAAACCTAGGCACAATAATATAAGTACAATTGTTTATTTTAGATTCTGGGGGGTGACGGTAGAGGATCGGGAAAGCGACGGCAGCTCTGCCTTACTCCTTGGACGATCGGGTGCAGCCTTGGCTCTGGAGAAGAACTGCTTGGCGTTGATGAAGAAATGCTCTCCTTGTTCTCTCTGTGCCTGCCTTTGTCTCTCTGCTCTCTCTCTTCAAGTCTCTCCAGGTGCTCTAGTGCTCTTCTAAAAAAGTCCTCCTTGCAAGGGAATGACACCTTACTATTTATAGGAACGGGATACAATCATTAGGGTTTGCAATAATTGCTTCCTTGATAAGTCGGCGGTCAAGGACCAATTAATCTGGGCCCTTCATTCTGATTGTAGCAAATCTAGGTAATTAATATACATTGCATCAAATCTCCGTGGGCAATTAATGATGATTGCCATAAATCTTCATGATTTGTTATGCCAAGCTCGGATCTCCTGCTACGTGTTCAATTTGCATGATTGCAAATGATCTGATTTGATCCCAGTAATTATGAGGATGGCACTAAACCTGGTTGTTAGGATTTGATGATGAATCTTGATCGATTTGATGCCACGTGTCCCATTATTATTATGCTGCTAGTTGTAGGGACGCGGGAAAAACTTAGCTTCTGCCACGTGTCTTAACCGCGAGCCGCATGAGGATTGTTCTCTACTGAGCCGCACAAGACTGGCCACGTATGGAAATGATGCGAGCCGCATGAGCGTAGGCGACCGCATGGTGGGTGGTTTCTCAATAAGCCGTATAAAGATAGTCTTCGTGAGCCGCATAGGGTAGACTCTGCCTGAGCCGCATGAGGTGGCCTCTTTCTGAGCCGCATGGGGTGGCCTCTGCCTGAGCCGCATGGGGGGGCCTCTCTCCGAGCCGCATAGGGGGGCCTATGCCTGAGCCGCATGGGGTAGCCTCTGCTTGAGCCACATGCGACTATCCACGTGTGAAGGTCGCATGAAGGATTTTGGGGTTTGATGGATCGTGTCAGAGATTTCCTTCGTTTCCCTAGGAGTCTACCATTATGGCAAAGTCATTATTGCAGCTTTATGTCAGAGCCGTCAGTCCTCCTTTACGTCAGAGCATTAAATAGGGCCTTTGCTTAATGGCCAATTGTAGAAGCGAACCGCAGAAGGCCACGTGGTGTTGCTTGAGCCGCATGTCCAAGCTATTGACTTTTGAACCGCATGACTCTCTTGAGCCGCACGAAGCTCGTCTATTTTTGAACTGCATGGGTTTTCCTGTTCTGAGCCGCATGGACAATCATATTCTTTTTCCATGCTTCTACAGCCATATGAACTGAATATAAATGCACCATAAAATAAAGATAAAGTAAAAGTGTCCAAACCATAACGCGGCTCAATATCCCATCATCGAAACAGTAGGCTACCCCAACAACCAAACAAGGACAAGGGGTAACTTACTATTCGGCGATGTGACATTTTTCCATGCCATGATTGGAACATAAAATTTGCTAAGGTCTCCTAACCTTTCTAGTAGGAAATTTAGAAGACATATCGATGTATGGCCAGGTGAAGGCTGACTCCCCCAGGACAAGGTAACAACTCACAACACGCACACGTCAAGTACCAATACTATCAGCCGGCATAACTCGAGGCTAGCGGCCCACGTGACCCATCAGTCCACATAGCTCGAGGCTAGTGACCCTCGCGACTCGACAACCGTAGTACACATTTACTACAGCTTTTGGATTTGGGGTAGCCCATACATTTAACTGACTTCTCCCTCCCAAGGTCCCTAACAGAAGGTAGTTCACTAAGACTAGGTCCATATGCATACAAAAAGACAAGAAGAAAAAATAACTAAAAGCAAAATAAAGTGAACACAAAATAGCAAGTAATAGATCCAACTAAAATCAGATAATAAATATGCAGTAAATAAATAATTAAAGATGCATATAATTATAAACAGTACATAATGCAAGGTATCTTGCCTGAGGTTATGTGCAAAAGAGAATAATCCAGCAGCTCGAACAAACAAATAAACGAAGCAAGAAAAGCTAAATCCCACAGATGACTCCGGATGCTGCAACAAACATCACGAACGAGTTTGGAATATTAGATTTGCCTAGAAAACGCCTGTCCAAAAATTAAATTCTAGAACAGGGGCAAAATCATAATTTCAGGTCAAAACGATGTCCTCCGTTGGACCCGCTTTGCACCGAAATACGTACCAATGTCTACGGTCTCTAAAGTCATCAAAATACATGTCTATAGATTTATTTTGATGAGACGAACCCAACGGTATGTCCAATTTTGGATTTCGGTGGGCCGTGCACAAAATCGCCTATTGAGTGGGATTGTGGGCCCGCTAAAATGGCGTCCCGATCAACCTTCTCAGAATTGAACCAAACTTGGCTTACAGGACCAGAAAAATATTTTGAGTCAAATGACGCAAGTTTCGTCGCGATTTGATGAGTGTACACGAAGTTGTGACTTAATTTGCAAAGGGTCGATACAGGGGTATCTCGACGGATACGCACTGATTTCGTCGCACCCATGCAACGAAATCGGGTTTCGTCAGTTCCCGCACGTTGACAACATCCATACCCATCTTTCGATGTGTATAGTGCGTGACCACGTCGTCCGGATTGTCTGGACGGACGCCGTATCGGGATATTTTTTCTAATTTTCAAAAATAGAATTTACAATTTTTCGGAAAACTTTAACAACGTGTAACTTTTTACATACTAGATAAAAAGTGAATCCAGAAGGTGTGTTACAATCTCGGTTATGTTATCTTTGACTGTCTTCAATTAGTTTCTACAAAATCCTATTGTTCAGAAAGAAAAGTGGCCGACAAGTTGGTGTTTTGAAAGAATTTTTAATATTCCAAAAAAGTAGTTTTTCTCCAACTTCGTCTCGATTTTTCTAGCAAGTTGGATGGCCATGTCGAAATCCACCTAGGGGATCTCGAAGAGGGTCATGTGGGCTTTCTACACGAATTTACGGATCCAAAATCGGATAGAATTGACAGAGAAATCGATCGGTGAAGTGGGATACCTTAAAGTGGAAAACTGTTTTGTTGTTGTTGTCGTTGTCGTTGTTGCTGTCGTGAGAGGCTGCTGCGGTTGGCACGCTTGTCGATGAGAGGGAAGGAGGATGGAGGAGAGAGGAGAAAAAAATTTAGGATTTGAGATTAAGGTGGTGGCGGCAATGGGTGTTGATGTTGTGTGCTTCATATATAAGGGATCGGCCAACATAATACTAATGTTGTTGCCTTTTTTTTCTTTTTTTTAAGTGGGCGGCCACCTCTATTTGTTACTGCTTCTTAGGTTGTGGACGGCAAGCAAATGCTAGCTGCTGCTATTCCTTTGTTTGTGAGGTGGGTGGTCGGGTGGGGCCGACCACCAATTTCCTTACTTTGTTTTTTTTTCTTATCTAATCAAAACTTTTAAATAAATATCTATATCTATATGTATATATCCATAAATACACCAAAAATCTATTAAAAATCCAAATACCATTTAAAAGTCAACTATACAATTATTTAATATATTTGAGCATATCTACATATATATATAAATTCAATTCTTAATAAATCAACTCAAAATAATAATAATATTTAAATAGAAAAACATGTTTATTAAATCTCCACAAAATAACTTTAATAATAATAAATTAATAAGATCGTCCCAATGAGTGCTTACACTGTACACCCTTTCCCGGGTCCACAAAATGTACTATTTTGTAAAATATTATTTAAATAATAAAATGCCAATAATTGTACAAATAATTAAATAATTAGAAATTGTACATGAAATAAAAAAATAATTTAAAAAAATAGGGATTTTACATCCTACCCAACTTACAAGAATTTTGTCCTCGAAATTTAGGATTAATAGGGTAGATAGGGTTGAGGGATAGAAAGAGTTCGTCAATACCAAAATGCAATAAAAATTTTGAGGAGGCGATAAAACGTCGTTCAACATCACCGTACAATAGAAAATTGTGGAGTCGATATATACAAAAATATATCATGGATATGGAATTGAATAAGGATCGCTAGTGAAGGTAACAAAATTTTCAATATCCAATTTTAGAGAACAGTAAGGAATTGAGTCGGCCAAAGAGAATAAATTAGACATTTAGGAGATGTGAATCCTTAATGGAGAACTAGATACTAATCATCTTGGTCGAGGGTTTGATTAAGTGATGATTAGAATCACTTTCGTGCATTCAAGTTTGATTAGAAGGACACGATAATAATTCTAGGGTTGAAGAAATGAGGAGTAGTTTAGGTGAGGATATAACCACATGAGTCGGTCGGTGTCTATCTACATTTGTGTATAATTAACCGATTGGGCAACCAAAGATGATACCTTGAGTCTATCTAGCATGTACAGTGCCTTGTCTTTCCAAAATAAGTAAAAGACAAGAACAACAAAGGTTTCAAAGACGGTGTTATATATTGAGTACGAATTGCAGGGTTCATAGGCGGCAAAAATAATTCAAAAGAGAATTGCCAAGGCTGTCGCGGATGAGACTCTAAGGCAAGTTTACTATGTCTTCGTCCACGTAGAATAATATGTGATAAGCGAACCAAAGTACAATAGGTTGATCAGACCATCATGCACTGGTTCTGATTAGACAATATGTTACTGGGTGCACCCAATAAAATATGTCATGATCAAGCTTGATAACGAAATAAGCTTGCAAAACTGAAGCTACGTTAGCAGCGTGAGATAGTCAAAATATGAGCAAGGGAGGTACTGATGAAGGAAAATTTAAATAGTCCCAGATCTTTTAAAATCAAGGCTCGCCTGAAGTTTGGGCCTATACAGTTTTCCTAGTGTTTTTTCATTTATGGCTTGGTAGACTAGATAAGGTAGGGTCCTCTGAATTTGTAGTCTAAGTGAACTTACCAATGTGGTTCACAAGGAAAAAGGTTTGTTAGGTGGTGAGATATTCTACCCAACTTACAAGATTTAAACTAATAGTATCATGGGACAATGGGTCAAGCAATCAAGATAAAGTACAAATTTAAGCATTTAAAGAATTTAGTAGAACACAATCACATATCGGGTCGAAAGAACTGAGTCGAGGTTGAATCCCTATCCGTGGTCAAAAATATATCGATATCATGGTAAATATTATAGTTTGGCCATTTTGACCATAAGGTCATATCAAGAAATAGAGTACAAGGAGATGGCTTTTGGTGGGACATGATATGTCTACAGGAAGGTGGGCTTGTCTAGGTCTTATATATGAAATTTGTTGGAAGGAAAAGTGTAGTGTTGTACTCCAAATATACAAGTCACGGTAGGGGACGCCAGAAGATCAAAAATGGAAAGTGGGAGTTCATGAGATGATAATTAATGCACAAAATAAAGAAGATCAAGTTAAAGCATGAAATAAAATTAATTAAAGAATCCATAAAAAATAATTTAGGAACACAATTCCGAAGAGAAGATAGTCTCCTAGATGAATACAGTTAAGGATCCATTAAATCATTATTCAAATTGCAAGTGGGTTAGAAGGTCGCAATTAAAAGATCTAGAATTGAAGAAAGGTCGAGTAAGCCGAGGTGGAAATACAGTCACACAGCTGGGTAGATGACTAACAACACTTGCGTATATACTACTATCATGGTCATGGGTGATATGGCAATTAGTGTGGAATACTCAGTAGGGTTATCTTGGGGCTATTTAACTCAAGTTTCCTCCAAAATTTTCAGAATTGAACTTTCAAAAATAAACCACCAAAATTTGTATTCACTCCAAGCCGTTCAAATTCATCATAAAAATTTAAATCACTCTCATAAATCTCAAAACAAAATTTTATCACGTTACTACTAACCTTTTCCAAAATTAACGTTTAAATTCAACTATTTAACTCAAGAGTTCATAATTTACGATTCTATAAAAATTTCACAATCAATCAAAAAATTTAACACTCTAAAATTTTTAAATAACTCATAATAAAAATCTTAGCATATTAAAAGCAATCTCAAAAATTAAGCTCAATGCTCTCATCAATTTTAACTTCTATTCATGCTAAGTTATTCCAATAAAATCACAACTTTTAAATGGTAACTTCCTTCAATCAACCAAAATAACTTTCCATCACATCATTCGAAATTCTCCCAAAAATTTTAATATTAGCAATCCCACATTAAACTAAATTTTTCAAAAAATCTTATCAGTCAAAATCCTTTTTTTTTTACCAAAAATCTAAATAGATTTGTAAATCCTCAATCATAGGACACAATTTAAAATAAAGAAAAATACTCAAAAATCGTTTTTAATTATTGAAAACCAAAATTTACCATCATTACTTCCACTTAAAATTCAAAATTTACTAAACACGAAAATCGCAAGTTGTACAACTCAATTTAAATAATTCCTACGACCATTTTTAAAAGCTAAGATCATTTTCAAACCAAATTTATAACCGTTCAACGGTGTATAACCATAATCCAAGAAATCATAAACATCAAAACTCGAAAATCAAATAAATTTTATATTTGTTCAAAGATGTATATCTAATCACCCAAACACATAAATATCACAACTAGAAAAGCAAATCAATTTTATACTTGTGCAAGGATGTATAACTATAATCCAATAAATCATAAATATCAAATCACAAAAAGCCAATCAATTTCTTAAATCAAGGGTATAAAGATTCTAGCTTATTTTTTTTCCTTTCTTTTCCTGCAATATCAATCCTATGGTGTTTACTATTTAGAAATCTCAAGATTAAAACCTTCTTTGGTAGTATCCTACTTTACAAACTACTAATCATTAAATCACACTTTTAAAAAAAACCTTACTAACTCAATTAGAGTCTTAAATGTATTCCAATTGCCAATATAACCATTCTAGCCATGTGTTTGACCTATGAGCATATACTAGTGTAGTCATATTCCTAGTTGACACTAAGCACGAAAATAAGAATCAACGGTAGAAAGGAATCAAGCAAGATACAATTCAAGAAAGTCGATCGAGAGTTCAGAATTTGAAGCCAAGGGAAGAGGTCAAGCTGTATGGATGAGATTCCTAGATTCTAATCCTATGTTGCAGGCTCACATCAGTACAGTAACGTAACCGAAGTGACAAACTCGACCTGCATGGACCACCACAAAAACATGTAACGCGCCAATCCAAAAATACTTAGGACTAGGTACGTATCCATGCCAGCTGCATACATACGAAGTATACTCCAATATATGAAAACTCGTATGTATACATAAGTTGTAAAATGCAGTAAACCAAGAGTAATCTAATCTCATCCACAAATGAAGAATAAAAGATATCATATAATCAACTGCAACAAGTCTTTGTATAATACGTTGGGCGGAGATAAAGTCCACTACCAACTATCTCAAGTAAAAGGTACACGGAGGAATAGATGAACTAATAAGACTAGCCAAGTGCAATCATCTTTGAAAGGATGGAGAAGATCATGGCCTCAACTAGAACACCTGCAATATCACAGAAGCACACACACTTGGAGAGATAACCAGATCCTCAGAGGGACGTAACAAGATACAGGAAGAACATGCCATATGAACTGAATATAAATGTACCATAAAATAAAGATAAAGTAAAAGTGTCCAAACCATAACACGGCTCAATATCCCATCATCGAAACAGTAGACTAACCCTATAACCAAACAAGGACAAGGGGTAACTTACTATTTCGCGATGTGACATTTTACCATGCCATGATTGGAACATGAAATTTGCTAAGGTCTCCTAACCTTTCTAGTAGGAAATTTAGAAGACATATCGATGTATGGGCAGGTGAAGGCTGACTCCCCCATGACAAGGTAACAACTCACAACACGTACACGTCAAGTACCAATACTATCAGCCGGCATAACTCGAGGTTAGCGGCCCACGTGACCCATCAGTCCACATCGCTCGAGGCTAGTGATCCTTGCGACTCGACAACCGTAGTATGCAGTTACTACAGCTTTTGGATTTATGGTAGCCTATATATTTAACTGTCTTCTCCCTCCCAAGGTCCCTAACAGAAGGTAGTTCACTAAGACTAGGTCCATATGCATACAAAAAGACAAGAAGAAAAAATAACTGAAAGCAAAATAATGTGAACACAAAATAGCAAGTAATGGATCCAACTGAAAAACGATAATAAATATGCAGTAAATAAATAATTAAAGATGTATATAATTATAAACAGTACATAAAGCAAGGTATCTTGCCTTAGGTTATGTGCAAAAGTGAATGATCCAGCAGCTCGAACAAACAAATAAACGATACAAGAAAAGCCAAATCCTACAGATGACTTCGGATGCTGCAACAAATATCACGAACGAGTTTGGAATATAAGATATGCCAAGGAAACGCCTGTCCAAAAGTTAAATTCTAGAACATGGGCAAAATCATAATTTCAGTTCAAAATGATGTCCGCCGTTGGACCCGCTTTGCACTGAAATACGTGCCAATGTCTACGGTCTCTAAAGTCGTCAAACTACATGTCTACAGATTTGTTTTGATAAGACGAACTCAACGGTATGTCCAATTTTGGATTTCGGTAGGCCGTACACAAAATCGTCCGTTGAGTAGAATTGTGGGCTCGCTAAAATGGCATCCCGAGCAACCTTCTCAGAATTGAACCAAACTTGGCTCACAGGACCAGAAAAATATTTTTTGAGTCCAATGGCACAAGTTTCGTCACGATTTGATGAGTGTACACAAAGTTGTGACTTAATTTGCAAAGGGTCGATACAGGGGTATCTCGACGGATACGCACTGATTTCGTCACACACATGCAGCGAAATCGGATTCCGTTAGTTCCCACACGTCGACAACATCCATACGCATCTTTTGATGCGTATAGTGCGTGACCACGTCGTCCAGTTTGTCGGGACGGACGTCGTATCGGGATATTTTTTCTAATTTTCAAAAACAGACAACGTGTAACTTTCTACATACTAGATGAAAAGTGAATCCAGAAGGTGCGTTACAATCTCGGTTATGTTGATCTTTGACTTTCTTCAATTAGTTTCTACAAAATCCTATTGTTCAGAAAGAAAAGTGGCCGATAAGTTGGTGTTTTGAAAGAATTTTTAATATTCCAGAAAAGTGGTTTTTCTCCAACTTTGTCTCGATTTTTCGAGCAAGTTGGATGGCCATGTCGAAATACACATAGGGGATCTCGAAGAGGGTCATGTGGGCTTTCTACACCAATTTACGGATCGAAAATTCGGAGTAAAATTGACAGAGAAATCGATCGGTGAAGTGGGATCCCTTAAAGTGGAAAACTGTTTTGTTGTTGTTGTCGTTGTTGCTGTAGTGAGCGGCTGTTATGGTTGGCACGCTTGTCGATGAGAGGGAAGGAGGATGGAGGAGAGAGGAGGAAAAATTTAGGATTTGGGATTAAGGTGGTGGCGGCAATGTGTGTTGATGTTGTGTGCTTCATATATAAGGGATCGGCCAACATAATACTAATGTTGTTACCTTTTTTTTTAAGTGGGATGCCCCCTCTACTTGTTACTACTTCTTAGGTTGTGGGCGGCTAGCAAATGCTAGCTGCTGCTATTCCTTTTTTTGTGAGGTAGGTGGTTGGGTGGGGCTGACCACCCATTTCCTTACTTTGTTTTTTTTCTTATCTAATCAAAACTTTTAAATAAATATCTATATCTATATATGTATATATCCATAAATACACCAAAAATCTATTTAAAATCCAAATACCATTTAAAAGTCAACTATCTAATTATTTAATATATTTGAGCATATATACATATATATAAATTCAACCTTAATAAATCAACTCAAAATAATAATAATATTTAAATAGGAAAACATGTTTATTAAATCTCCACAAAATAACTTTAATAATAATAAATTAATAAGATCGTCCCAATGAGTGCACTTACACTGCACACCCTTTCTCGGGTTCACAAAATATACTATTTTGTAAAATATTATTTAAATAATAAAATACCAATAATTGCACAAATAATTAAATAATTAGAAATTGTACATGAAATAAAAAAATAATTTAAAAAATAGAGGTTTTACACATACAGAAGAAGGCAACAACTCTCTTAACGCAATGGGCAGTAATCTTTCTATAAGTACGTGGCAGTCGTGACTCTTCATTTCCGTTAGCTTGCGTTCATTGAGATCAACGCATCTAGACAAATTCGACACATAGCCGTCGAGAAATCTTAAAGTAGATATCCACTTGCAGATTATTAATCTATCTTCCTTGCTCAATGTTTATTGTGCTACCGGCTTAGTTAATTGTCCACCAGCTCCCCTTTGTATCAAGTTTAGATGAGGATGCTTGCATATCTTGGCAATGCCTTATCTTGCTTTTGGATTGTCCTTCGTCTTTTCTTTAATATCCATGACGGTATTGAAGACATTATCGAATAAATTCTTTTCGATATACACGAGATTATGCCTTATAAGATAATCATTCCAATAAGGCAAGTCCCAGAAGATACTCCGTTTGGTACAGTTATGGCTTTGTCGGAACCCCTCGACACAATTATTCGATGGATCTTCAATTATAGAGGGCAAGTCCTTTACATCATCTCAAATATCATATCCCGACAATCTGGCAGGCAGATGAGAAAATTCTTATTTTTCAGCTCTGAACGCATCCTTGTTCTTTCTCCAAGGATGACTCGCGGGCAGAAATTGACGGTGACATTCAAAGAAAGAAGTTTTTCCTCCATGCTTAGGGCGGAACGCCTTACTATTTTCCATACATATCGGACAAGACATCCTGCAGTGAGTACTCCATCCCGACAGCATAACGTATGCTGGAAAATTATTTATTGTCCATAACAGTGAAGCTCTCATATGAAAGTTCTGTTTCCTGAAAATATCATAGGTCGCGATGCCGATCTCCCATAGCTGTTTAAGCTCATCCACCAACCGCTGTAAATATATATCAATATTCTTCGTCGGATTTTTAGGACCCGGCATGATAGCAGTCAAGAACATATAAGGAGTCTTTATACACATCCATGGTGGCAGATTATAAAGGGTAAGAATGACCGGCCAGTAGGAGTATTGAGATACCGACTGCCCAAAAGGGGCAAAGCCATCAGAACATAGTGCCAACCGTACATTTCTAGGCTCTGCAGCAAAATCTGGATGGCACAAGTCAAAATGTTGCCACGTCATGTGGTTAGCTGTATTCAGAGACATATACATCTTCTGCAAGCGCTTCGTGATCGACAAGTAATGCATATACTTGTAAGGACGTCATTTTCTAGTTGACTTTTCTTTTTCCTTTACTAGCTTTTAACGATCCTCATTACAGAAGCTGCAACTTTCTATGTCCTCTTTTTCCTTGTAGTACAATATGCAACCGTTGCGATAATAATCTATCTTATCGTACCCCAGTCCCAGTTTTCGAACCATCATTTTTGACTTGTAGAAGTTTTTTGGGAGCTCTTTTGATTCCTTCGGTATGATCTCTCTCGCTAGTTGTGTAATTCGATCATAGCAAGCTTGTGGCAAGTTAAAATCAGGCTTTATTCTCAACAAGCGCATCGTCAATGTCAATACGGAATGAGTATCACAACCAGGATATAGAGGAGTATCTGCATCCTGAAACATATCATAGAACTCCTTTGTCTCGGGATTAGGATCCTTCGGATCCAAATTAGGCCCTGCCGCATCGTACACTATATCTCGTACAAGGTTCTGCACCTCTCCATAATCAACTGAGCATCCTTCGTCTTCGATGACAAAATCCGTTGCAATATTATCATTAAAAACATAAGTAGCAGCATTCGCAACCTGTCCTTTCGCATATAGTTCACCTTGTGATGACCACATGTCATAATCACGTACGAAACCCTTATGGGTCAAATGATCTCTCACAATTACCACTTATTCATAAAGTCTAATGCGATAATTATGACATAGACACTTGATTTTGGTACAGTCCATGTACTGAGCTTTGCTCATGGCATACCTAATAAATACTTCCATGTCTGCCTAAAAATTGTCACCCACACCTATTCTGCTCTCGTGTTATCGTTTGTACATCCATGTACGATCATAGAAGTAACGATCCATCGTAGATTGGAGGTAAAAATCTGTATCATACGACTAACAGAATTACTACGTAATCATGTACTCACCAATAACCGGATGTAACTGGAGTCCTTGGGCCTATCGTACAGTAATTGGTGGATCCGCTGGTATATGTCGGATGTACTTAGTATCGACCATATCATATTAGTATCGGTCTATCGGTTTGGTATAGGACGTATCATATTGGTATTGGCCTTAACAAATTTGTATCGTCCTATCCGATATGTACATGTATCGACCGTATAGCTAGGATTCATATTGGCCTTATAGATTTGGTATTAGTCATATCCGATAGGTATCGGCCGTGTCGGATTAGGATCGATCGTTTCAGATTAGTATCGTGGAAGGTTTAGTAACAATGGTACTTGGATTTCTCTCTTCTCGAGCTAGAATACCATTGCAAGAGAGTCACCAGATTGTGGTTGGCCAGTTACAGTAACATACATGGTTCCTTTTCCATCAAAAAAAACGAGATTGAAAAGGAAGCATGTATGTTCTGTAACTGGCCAGCTACGCTCTCGTGACTCTCTTGCACTGATAATCTAGCTCTAGAAGAGAGAAATCTAGGTACAGCTATTACTAAACCTTCCACCATACTAATCTGATACTGCCGATACTAATCCGATATGTCGATACCCGGATATGGTCGATACCGAATCGATAAAGTCAATACGAATCCTAGCTATACGGTCGACACATATCGGATAGGATGATACCAATTCGCTAAGACCAATACCAACCGATACGGCCTATACCAAACCGATAGGCTGATATTAATCTGATACGATCAATACTTATAAGTACCAACGATCGAGGAGGTTGATCTGCTGGTACATCCAAGTACGATCAACGAAGTAACGATCCATTTCAGTTTGGATGTAAAAATCTGTATCGTAAGACAAACTAAACATAATTAGTTCGATACCGATACCGATACCGATTCTGATACTGAACGAAATAGTCCAATACCGATACCGATACAGATTGGTGGTGGGACGAGCCATAATCCGCTGATTTGGTTTTGGTTTTGGTTTTGGTTTTGGTTTCGGTTTCGAACATACTAAATTTTAAAAAATTTGGTTCGGTTTCGGTTTTGAACATACTAAATTCGGTTCGGTTTCGGTTTTCAATATACTAAATTTACTTATTCGGTTTCGGTTACGGTTTCGGTCCAAAGTTTATATATACTCCTCTATATATATATATATATTTTTCTCCTCTATATATATATATATATATATATATCTGTGTGTGTGTGTGTGTGTGTGTGTGTGTGTGTGTGTGTGTGTGTGTTTGTGTGTGTTTGTGTGTGTGTATGTGTGTGTGTGTGTGTGTGTTGCGACCCCCCGCGGCCAGCCACCCCCGCAGCCATACCCTAACCCCCTACCCCCTACCCCCCCGTAGCCCACCCCTAAGTCCCTACCACTACCTCCCACCCACACCCCCCAGCCAGTACCCCCCCGTAGCCTACCCCCAAACCCCCCCGGGACTAGTCTCCCCACTGCCCGCCCCCTCCCACCACCGTCAGCTCCCCTCCGCCCCCCACCGCCGCCCAAGAGAGAGAGAGAGCATACCTCGATCGATCGTCCAAGAGAGAAAGAGAGGAGAGAGAAAAAATTTGGAGGAATAAAATTTTTCCCAGTCGGTTCAACTTAAGCTAGGCTTTTGACTTAGCGACGGACTAGCGATGGATACAACCCGTCGCTAATCCGTCGTAAAATGTCGTATGGTCGACGGAATGTTCGTCGCTACTTAGTCGTTAACCTCATACGATTTTTTTAAATTTTTCCAACCACTTATTGACCACTTAGCGACGGACGGTATGTCCGTCGCTAATATTCCATCATCTGGTCGACGGATTATCCGTCACTAAGTAGTCATCAATTCCTCCGCCAACTATTGACATTTTCCCGCGATTATTATAACATTTTCCCGCCATTTAGTGACTACCGAGTGACTACTTGCCGACGGGTATTTATTCCGTCGTTATTTTACCGACGGCTTGCCGACGGATACGCAACAATGTTCACCCTTAAAAAAATTGGTGCACGATTAGCCGGGAAGTCGTCGCCAGTTTGTCGGTAGTCCATCGCTACAGACGACGGATTTATTCCGTCGCTAAACCACCGTCGCCAATTTACAGTATTTTGGTAGTGCGTCTACGTCAAGACTCGAGATGAGGCATTCACCTCAGATACAGTTGTGGCAGGTATATTACATTTCCATAATGTGCCTGCTCATGTACTATTTGATTCCGATGCTACACATAGTTTCATATCGGCTAATTTTGCCACCGAGCACAAATTTTTCGTGACACCTCTAGGACTTAACCTTAGTGTTAACATCCCGTCGGGCACGCAACTACTTACACACACCAGATATAGAGACGGAATCATCTGTATTGGAGGTAAATAGGTGTATCTTGATGCGATAGTTCTAGATATTAAGGACTACGACATCAAATTGGAAAAGGATTGGCTCGGTGCTTACAACGCCACCATCGACTACGTAGAAAAAAAGGTCACCTTTCGCATACCTAGGATGGTCGAATTCTACTATTCTTCAGGTGAAGCATTGTCGACCTGCATGATGATTTCGGCGATATATGTTCGAAGGATGCTGCATTCTGGATATGAATGTTATTTTGCAGCCATTTGAGACATGCGACAGAATGGTGCAAACGCGGGTCAGACTGAAGTTGTGGCAGAATTCCTAAATGTATTTTTGGACGAGCTATCCGGCATGCACCTGATCGAGAGATCGATTTCACCATCGATATATTCCCCGACACCTGACCAATCTCTAAAACTCCGTACAGAATGGCCCCTGTAGTGCTAAAGGTACTCAAAGTACAGTTGTAAGAGCTACTCGCGGGGGATCCATATGGCCTAGCGTCTTACCATGGGGAGCACCTACGATATTTGTATAGAAGAAGGATGGCTCAATGCATCTTTGCATCAACTATCGAAAGATGAACAAGGCCATCGTCCGAAACAAATATTCACTGCCCTGCATAGACAAAATGTTCGATCAGATACAAGGTGCTTCAGTGTTTTCAAAAATTGATTTTCACTCGAGTTACCATCAACTCAAGATCAAGCTGGATGATGTGTCGAAGTTAGCCTTCCGCACTCGATACGGCCATTATGAGTTCCTACTAATGTAGTTCGGCCTAACGAACACTCCTGCTACTTTCATGGATTTAATGAATCAGGTGTTTCGACCCTTCCTCGACAAGTTCATAGTAGTATTCATCGACGATATACTCGTCCACTCGAAGGACAAGCGGCAACACGCTGAGCATCTACGGACCGTGCTTCAGACCCTTCAGAAAAATTAGTTGTATGCGAAGCAGTACAAGTGTGAATTCTGGCTAAGAAGCGTGTCGTTCCTTGGGCACATAATTTTTGCTGAACGCATTGTCGTCGATCCGAAGAAAGTTGAAGCTGTTGTTGATTGGAAGCGGTCTACGTCAGTCGACGAGATTCAAAGCTTCTTTGGCTTGGCGGGATACTACAGACGATTCGTGAAGGACTTTGCGAAGATTGCAGTGCCATTGACTCGCCTTACACAAAAGGGAGTCGTGTTTGAGTGGTCGGACGACTGCGAAGTTTCTTTCCAAGAAATAAAGCAGTGACTCGTTTCGGCCCCTATACTCGCTCTTCCGGATAGGGTAGAGGTTTTCAAATCAGCGATGCTTCAGGCCAGGGCTGGGGATGTTTTCTCATGCAGCGAGATAAGGTGATATCTTTCACCTCGAGACAATTGAAGCCGCGTGAGAAGAACTATCCTATGCACGACTTAGAGCTAGCGACGATTGTGTTTGCGTTAAAACGGTAGCGATACTACCTTTATGGTATGGCGTACAGAATTTATACAGATCATAAGAGCCTCAAGTATCTCGTCACTTAGAAGGAACTAAACTTGCAGCAAATGCGTTGGCTTGAACTAAACAATGATTACAACTTGACTATTGACTATATGTCGGGCGAAAGAATTATTATGGCAGACGCTCTGAGTGGGAAGTATATTGTCTCGCTATCCATCGATAACAGATTACTATAGGACCTAGAAGAGATGGGAATTGACCTCCGAGTTTGATTCAGGAATGTACAGTTGGCGCCGTTGCAGCTATAGCCGAGCTTACGGGAAAAGATTAAGATCGCTCAGAAGGACGATCCGTACCTGAAGAAGATGCGGACGCTAATAACAACAGGTATGACGATCGACTTTGTAGAAGATAAAAATTGCGTGCTTCGATTGAAGGGTAGGCTATGGATTCCGAATAATTCAGAACTTAGAAAGAAGATATTGACGGAAGCGCACTATACGAGGTACTCCTTGCATCCAGACAACACCAATATGTAAAAAGACCTCTGTACAACCTTCTGGTGGCATGGAATGAAGAGAGATATGGCACTCTTCGTATCATAATGCATGGCCTGTCAGCAGGTGAAAGCTGAGCATCAGAGGCCAGGTGATAGATACAAAACGTAGCGATTCCAGAATAGAAGAGGAGCAAGTGTGCATGGATTTTATTGTGGGTCTTCTAAATATGCCATGGGAAAATGATGCCACCTAGGTCAATATCGATCGACTAAACAAGTCAGCACATTTCATTGCCATCAAAGTTACTTGGAGTATTGATCACCTGGCTCAGATTTATCTTGACGAGATAGTGCGACTATACGAAGATCCCGTATCCACCATCTATGATCGGGATGGACGATTTCTATCGTACTTCTGGATTATCCTTCAATCGGCTTTGGTTACTAAGTTAAACTTTAGCTCGACTTACCATCCCAGACTGACGGTCAAACAGAGTGCATGAAACAGATTCTCAAAGACATGCTACGGCTCTATGGAATTGACTTCAAGTCGAGCTGGGATCCATCTACCTCTGGCCATATTTGCATATAATAATAGCTATCAATCCATCATTCAGATGGCGCCATATGAAGCCTTGTACGGATGGAAGTATAGATCACCCATTTGCTGGAATGAAGTCGGTAAACAGCAGATTCTCGACCCGGAGCTGGTGGAACAGACCATACAGAAAGTTTGACTCATTTGAAAAAGATTAAAGACTGCACAGAGTCATCAAAAAAGCTACGCGGACATCCATCGTTGACCCTTCGAGTTTCTAGAAGGTGATCACGTATTTTCTAAAGTGATGCCCATGCAAGGCGTTACTAGGTTTGGTACAAAGGGAAAGCTGATTCTGAGATTTGTTCGGCGTTTCGAAATACTCAAGCAAGTTACCCCAGTGGGCTACCAAATTGACCTGTCGCCAACGCTAACGGATGTGCACGATGTCTTCCACGTCTCTCAGTTGTGGAAGCTCGTACACAATCCAATCCACGTGGTAGATTTTGGTCAGCTGTAGTTAAAGGCCGACTTATTGTACGTTGAAGTGCCGGTTCAAATCTTGGAACATAATGATAAGCTGCTTCGAAATCGAGCGATCCCTCTCGTCTGCATACTCTGGCAAAATCATTCGGTCGAGGAATCGACTTGGGAGCTTGAATCAGAGATGAAGAAGAAATTTTCTTCATTGTTCACTTAGAGGTAGTTTTATTCTTAAGTTTCGAGGACAAAACTTTTTCTTAGTTGTTTATGCTGTAGTGCCCCGTACCTGCAACGTGCCTTATTTCCATCCATGAGGAACGCGAGAAAGGAACACTATCGCTACCGATTCAGTCAGAACCAATAGGTCGGGATCGATTGAATCGGTTGAATGAGAACGATTGAATTAAGATCATTTTTTCGTTATGGAAAGGCTTCTTCGGAATCAAATCCCATATTCAGCTAGTTGCACCTTGAGGATAGACTCTGCAGTTGAGTCGGGAAAGACCTCCCGTTGCTCTGCTTTTCATGTCGCACTTGCTCTTTTGTCTTTGTTTTTTGAATGCATTTTCGTGAATATTTTTTATAGTTTTTATGGCTTGCATTTTTGAACTTCGCATTCATATCGAACTCCTTGAATGGGGTAGGGTTCTGACCAGTTGCTTGTGCGATTTCAGGTGATCGTGCAGGCAACATCTAGCGCAATCAACCAGTCTCTCGCCTGAAAAAAATTTTAGGTGAGTAAATGACCCTTCTTCCCTCGACCTTTTTTCTCCAATGAATTGTCGAAAAAAAATATGCTATGCTAGATGTAAATGCAACGACACAAAGGCTCATTCAAATAAACTGCTGCACGACATCTCACATATACGGGCTATAGAATTGCTTATTAAATAACTGTTACATTCTTGCTTAATACCATGCTATATAGAACTGTGCTAAGAAAAGATTAAATCAATTAAATGAATGTCGCAACGATACCATAAAACATGCCTTGAATAACTTAGCATGGTCGTGGACAACTTGTGCACAAGGGCGATTGTTTCTTCGGACAGTATTCGGGGGCCACGGGACCGATCAGGCCTAGGAAGAAACACGGATAGCTATGCTGGATGCATGCCATGGTAGGCAGTAGCTTTCAACGGGACTCGCTACCTGCGCTGAAGGACCTCTGTCTAACCAAGCTCTATAACCATGATGGCTTGTCAAGCCAGTGATGTTCAAAAATGCACTCTATTGTATTTTATCAATATTAATATGATAGGGAAAAACATGGTAAGTTTTATACTACAACGACACGCTCTGTCGTGGGTAAGATCTATCGAATTTATGCTATTGTGCCTTCTAAATGCTTTCATGAATTGATTAGGATGGCTAAAAAGTTCACCAAATATATGCATGCTTGTTCACTAAATTTCTTGAACCAAATGAGAGTACGGATATAATTAGCCACCCACCAGTATACATGTAATGTACTGACCCTCGCTCTCCATAGGTGCCCTGAACTAGGATAACGTGCCAAGGAACTGAAGGCGACGGTTCTCCGTTTTGAAAGCCTTGTTAGCGCGAAGGCAAATTCTGTAACAATTTGAAGACTCTGATCAAGACTGCTCCATGTTGCATCAACTCTCGCCGATTTAAGCTCCAAGAGAGTTATTTTTGTTGCTTTATATAAAAGGATATAAATGTATGGAATGACTGTCTCATCGAAGTCAGTTTGTAAGCCCACGTGGCCTCTTTTGTAATCAAGTTTGTAAAAGTTTATTATCAAGGAAAGATAATTTCCTTCTATATCAATGTGTTCAATTTCTTTGCGTACTGGATTTGAATGTTGTGTTTCAGATAACCTTGTGACTATGCCTTATGCGATCGCAACTTAGGCTCACATGGCATCACACCCGGGGGATGACTATCGATTCTTCGGAATCGGGGCGTGACAGTTAGCACCCATTTGCAAGCATGAATGGGTCAATGACACTTGGCACGCGTGCATTACCCAAAGATCTCGTCCTATTAGAGTAGAGGAGCTCCCTACGCCATGATTTGGCATGTGAAGACTCATGTTATAGAAACAAAGTATTTTGGAGGTGTAGGGATGACCCTATGCCAGAACTTGGTATGATGTAGTACTTTGGCGTGGGCGAGACTCCATGTGGCATTACAATAATATGGGTTGTCAACTCAGTTTTTGAAGTGCCTTAGCTTCTAGTGGCATAGGTGGGGCTACACCCATGCCTGTTGTTCAGCATCTCCTCGATTCCTGAGCTGCCAACATCGAAGCACGCATGCACTCTACCTGATGCTTTCCCTTTGGAAGTTGAACTCAGTGTCAGAGGGCATTAAATACACCCTAGCTGGAGTTAAAGTTCAACTATTTAGAGAGTGGAGTCATCAAATGATGTAGTTGCTCTTAGGGTGTATGCAGTCCAGGGGCGTAGCCACTCCACGGATGTAGTAGCCTTCCTCATATTTAATTTGGTCAACTTTTTCTTTCAATGTTGCCGCTGCATGGGGATCAGGGCTCAAAGTGCTGACTAAAACAATTCTTGAAGTGGCAAGTTCATTGCCATAATTATAAAATCCATCACATTAAGGTCATGTTCATTTCTATTAATACGAGATTCATTACATTAATCTCAGGGCTTTGATTGACTGTCATGTAGCGTAGGCATAGAGCTACGCTACTACCTACAAATAGGAGCCTTTTGGAGAAGTCTTTGCTTATTTTCTCTTGGCACTCCTCCTTCATTCTGACCTCGACTTAGCCTTAGGTGGCTGTGAGTCTTGTCTTTGGCACATAAGTCGATAGTTGGTTGTGGATCTTCTCGTTCAAAGAAGTCAAGTTCGTAACGAAGAATTCCTTCAGAGTTTTGAGATGCATTTGATCTTTTTGTATGAGAGTTCGAATCTGAAAAAACATCTTGAAGGTCTTCGAGGGCCAAATTGAATACAGAATTTGGTGTCGCCATGTCCCAATTGTCGTTATGCTGGAAGAGCCATAGGATGGTAGATGCACATGTGCGTTGACGATGAAGTGATTCGCTCGTTGACAAGGAAGTGATTCGCTCGCGGCGAAGAAGAGATGCGCCTATGCTAAGACATCAGAGTGATAGCCATAGTAGATTTTCCCTGTAATAAAAAAGTCATGTAATAGATTTTCATATTTTAATAAAAATTCTCTTTTCACGCGCATTTATTTACTGTCTTTGTATGATGTGCTGACTTTTTTTGTGTCTTCGGCGCAAACTATTTTGTGGCATAAGAATTTTGGCCTTTGTGGTGCATAAAATTCTATGCTTCTACAGTAACCTAACCTAGATCTGCACCTCCCCATCTCTGCCCTAACAACCTCTAGCCACCCGTTACCATGCTGCCTCCTACCACCACAAACCACCGCACTACTCCGTCTAATACCCCACCCACCATCGCAACCACCACATGATCTCACCCATAGGTCAGGTCTACTAACCAGACCTCCGCTGCCTTTCTGACCTCATCGTCACCACTCTATCGACCGGACCTAGCCAACTACGGCCAGATCCAGCCATCTCTGGTTACATCTTGAGCATAGAGTCGTGGTCCCGCCCTTGCCGCTCCGCTAGAGCCTCGACGCTGATGTCCTGGACTCTGCCACCTCGACTGTTCTCCTACACCGTCTCCAGCAACCAACCGAGGTGAGAATCCCTTCTCCCCTTCTCTGCTCTTCTTCTTCTTCCTCATCTTCTTCTCATTTCTTTTCTCTGTGGAATTATGTGAGCAACCATTACTTTTTCTCTCCAGAGAGAAAGATAGGGTTTAAAACCCTAACCCTTCTTGGACTGGGCTATATAGCCCAGTTGTCGGTTGGTTCTTTCTATTCTTTGGGAATTTATGTTAATTGTAATCTCTAATGGATTGGGCTCAGCCCGTTCATTTGGTTAAAAACTCATATATTTTCATCTATTGTAGCTAGGCTGGGCCAGCCCAGTAGCCGTTGTTGATTTGTATAGTAATTAAATTGTTGGGCCAAAAACTATTTTTACTCAAATGTAAACAGTATTTATTGATTAATATTAAGTAGATATATGTGTATACGTTATTGTATATATGTATAATATTATGTATAAGTATTATTAGTATAAATATATTGTTTGCATGTATAGTATATTTGGAGTTATAATATTCTAGTAATCTTATTGTCAATATTTTACCTAAAGCAGTTTTATCAAATAATGTTTAATACACTATCTAAATATTTTGGATAAGTTAAACTAAACATTATAAATATTTTTCTATAAATAGATTATAGATATTAGGTTGTGACTTTTTTTTCTATTATCGTGTTAATTGCATTCTAATCATTCGTTTGCTAATTTGTGATCTTACTCGATCTCTTAAATCAATTATCGGCTTCATGGGCTTTTTGGGTATATTTGGACTTTGGATTCGATCTTGGACATCTATTGGACATATTGATCTTCGACGACTCATTTGGATTATTATTCTGGACTGTAGATTGTAATAGTTTCTGTGTCGACACGTTCGTGTCACGTATGTCGACTTCAAACACCCAAGGTATGTACTTACAGTGATCACTTTTGTTTCTTAATAGTTACTCTATTCATGATTTAGGTACGCATTTTATGATTATTGACACGACTAGCTCAAGAGATTAGTGTTATAGATTCTATTACAATATTATCCTATTCTTGTTCCTGAGTTTATCCTATACATGTTTCCTGTTAAGATGAATCAATAATTACTAGTTGGGCACGAAATACCTTAGTATATATGTAATCAAAGCCCATATTCCTTTTCCTTGTACCCTGTCGATAGCTAATCATATACGATACGTATGATTAGCCGGACCAAGTAGATCGCAGTCCAATCACATATAGAATGTGGTATTTCAAACACACTTTGTGTAGATATGACTTGTGCATTTCATATTGTTCGTGTCTCATACTTTGATTTCCTGCTTGGACTATCTTTTCTATTTACATACTTGTCAGTACATGTTTACCATATTTACTTCTATCTCACATATGCTACTTCATGCTATACAGTTTCTATCATGTTATGAATAGTAGATTACATATTATACTTGCTCCAATCTTGACTGGATAAATATTTTTAGGCGAAGATTTAGAGAACCGATACTTACTATGGCACACCTAAAGCATATCATGGCTTAGCTGAGGATGCAGGAGATGATATAGCCGATATGCCACTGGAGGATGCTTAGCTTAGCTTAGTCTTTATTTTATGTCTTTTAGATTTTTGTTATCAGAACATTTGTTGAGTTGTACTATTTTTGAGGATTACTGTACTTCACTATCAGATTTGTACTCTGTGGACTTATCTTTCTATATCGACCTGTTAGTATTTGTGATTGGGATAGAATCTGGATATCATGTTATGATGATTAGACTGGATATACTTGAGGAATTGACAGCTTACTACTGTCGACTCTGCGGCGTAGGATGGACGTGCTTCCATGTATTCGTGCCCGAATTTTCTTGTGCGGGTCATGACACTGATGTACATGTCATTTTATAAATTGTGCTAAAGAACTGCTAAATTATGATCTTATAAATTCTAAGATGAACAATTACCTACAGTTACGTTTCAAGCCATTGAAAGAACCTAAAACGCAAAAATGTGGTTCTTGACTATAAAGTCATAAAAGAACTTTACAGATCTCTTGACGGAGAGTCTTTTTACTCTTGACAAAGTTTTATCTAGGAAATTAATCCTAGTATCATCGAGGAGGATAAGGTTAAGCCCACAAGAAGTCACCAGCAGTGGCAACCCAACCGAGTTTGACTGGAGATCCTAAGAAGTCGGTTCAATAGTAAAAACAAGCTGGACTTAGGTGACTATTATAGAACACTGACCTTTGAGATTAAATTCTTTTAAACTAATGACCAAGAGGCTGCATGATGTTGTACATGGATACCCCATCCCCATGGTGATAGTGTTCTGATGTGATTTGGTTAGGATGAGTTTAAACACTCTTAATGGATCCAAGTATAGTTATGCAAGGTTGACTCCAATCACAAACCCTTTAAGGACTTACCTATATGAGAGGTCATGAAGGTCACGACTATGAGACAGGGTGATCCCAGGCAACTTCCATGAATAAGGAAAAAGTGCACATGGTCAATCAAAAAGTACTACCCTGATAAACCTAAGAACCTCTAGCGTACTATGTGTACTATTTTCTGAATATGGTTCAAGAAGTCTGATTCAAGGCATAGTTCGTCAAGTACTTCTTCAGATAAAAATAATAGTCACTAAGTGAGACTTGTCACCCCCAATTTTCAAGAACAGTGGTATTTTGGTCATTTTTCATTTTTGAATATTTTTTTAAAATTTATTTTAATATTTATGATATTATTTTGGGGTTATTTGAGTCGGATTGGAATTTCAACTCAATCTGACTTGTATCGGGGACCCGGGATAGCTTTGACTCTAGTGGGACCCACCTATTAGTTAGCAACGGCCCACCAATCCCACTAGTTAGGCTAGAGAGATTAGGCTAATTCTCCAAGGTTAGTTTAGTCTAATTAGAGACTCATCCTTGACTCTTTTAACCCCCAAACCCTAACCTAACTTAAGTTGAACCAATGTAACTTAGAGAGGGGTGTTTTAGACATTGTAGATAAGGGGGAGAGAGACATTCTTGGCCGGCCACTAAGGGAGGGGTGTGTCACCATCTCCTTTTGTTCTTAGCCTCCATTTTCTTCTTCTTGAGTTCTTCCCAAACTTGAGAAGAGACTCCATTGATTTCACCATCAAATCAATACATTTCTCCACCCAATCTTCTTCTTTTTCTCTACTCCATAAAGAGAGGGTGCTAGCCAAGTTTGGAAGGATTTGGCTTTGGTTCGTGTCCATTTAGAGGTTTCTACGTGTCAGTGTCGTATCGGGAGGAGTTTCCTTAGATTCGATCAACCGGGAGGTATAATCTCTTCTCTATTCCATTCCTACATGCATTTAGGATTAATTCGAGCCCATAGGAATGACCCCCATGGTTGTGTCTCCATTTGTGTCCATTTCATGTCCATTTGGAGGTCATAGGAGTGTTCTTTGTTGTGTTTTATGTCCATGTGGGAAACCCCCAATTTTGGACACATCATGTGTTTGTGGTTTTGATTGAATAATTTATTCCTATTTTAATCTCAGATTTTTGTGTCATGAGATGTATTCTTGTGTGTCCATATGTATATATTTTTGTGTCT